>JASANF010008462.1:0-36940 GCA_030248245.1 Trissonchulus sp. WLG1_4 | reverse complement strand
CTCATAACATATTTGCTTTCTAGGTGTTTGCAATAAGCTCTTCTGCTGAGCGAGAAATGGTTACATTGTGAGGTCTGAGTGTCAATATTCTAAGAAAATGTCGAACGCGGCCAAATTTTGTGGATAACATGATTTTTAACTCCCAATTACTGCTCACACCCTCTGCCTTCGAGTGGTTCCCAAGGAGTTTTTTTTCAACTCGCAAAAAGTTGTGAAATTTAAACGTTTTGCCAAGTCAATTCAAACGTAAAGTCAAGAGTAAAATAAAAATAAAATGTAATTTAAAAAAGTAAGTCTCACCGAGATTTGAACTCGGACCACTGGATTCCGAATCCAAGTGCTAACCGTTGCACTATGAAACCACTGAGAAGAAACTATTAAAGTCGACTATTGAACCTAAATTTTTCAAGCGTGGGTGACGATTACCTGCTTTCTCTAGCGTGCAGCATATACATTGTAGATATTGATACGCAAAAATAATAAACTCAATTTCAGTTCATTATTATTTGCTGTAGAGTAGAGCAAAATTTAGTTGACAATTTTTAGGTCAACGGTAAACTACTATTGTACGCTGAAATCAACCTGTATTTCGATAACAACATAAGTGCGACTCAAATTGCGAGAAACATCATTATAAGCACCGGATGCAGGAGAGTAATTGACAACCGGAGAAGAGGATCACTTTCCCGCTATTCTGAGTTCTGACAGCTTTTGGATATTTTTTTGCAGTTTCGCACAATTCCTAGCAGGGCGTTTGGGCGTTTTAATATAGGCATTTTGTAGTGCATACTGCATAAGTTGGCACTTTTGCAGTCTAACTCCGGTGCCAGCATAGAATCGTCCGTGCTCGTACTACGATCAGAAGTTCTAATAGTGGCACCATCACGGACCAGAAGAGAAGAGTTTCTACCACTGACTCAGTTATGTGGGGGAAAGCCGTAAGGCTTCTTGCCTCAACCCCAACCACCTTATAACCAAAAATTTATTTGATTGTGGTGCCTAGGTTTTTTCAAATCCTTCATGTTTTGAAATGCGGTAAAAGGTTGGGGCTCGCTCAAGAAAGTTCAATTAAACTGCACACTCAGTTCGCGCTTGGTAAAGTTGCAGAAGCCAGCATTTTTTTTATTACAAATTAACTACGAAGTTAGGACTATATTGGTAAATGATGGTCAGTATTTTACTTTTAACATATATATATGCTTGAAGTTGAAAGGTTCCAGATAAGTCAGGCAACCCGTTCTAGCTCAAACATTAGTTCGAAACTCTAGCTTGATAAAACTAGGGACGGTGTATAATACAAAGTTTAAACTTGAAATTGTCTAAAATGAACTAAAATTTGTCAGTGCAGTAACATTCCCTTTCTGCAGCAGTTCACCTTTTCATGCCTCGCAGTTTTTTTTGAAATTTAAGATTTTCCAAAAAAATCTTCAAAATTTTTCAAAAAAAAATTTTCAAAACTTCAAGTGTCATCTGAAATACCGAGACCACCCTATGGCAGGTCTCGGTTATACTACCGAGACCGAGACCGAGACCGAGACCAGCCTAGTCTCGGTTTTTTTACGAGACCGAGACCGAGACCGAGACTGCCAACCCTGCATTAGAGCAGTAATGAATTAGGGGCGAGATCCCCTCGAAAGAAAATTTTGGAAAATTTTTGAAATTTCAGTGTAAATTTAGTCAATTGGGAACGTGCCGGAAAATTTTTTCAGCGGTGTCATAAAACCAAAGAAGACCATAGGAAAAAAAGTGAAAAAAGGGGGGGGGGCTGAAATCGCGAAGGGGGGGGGGCTAAAATCGCGAAGGGGGGGGCTGATGTCCCCCTAGCCCCCCCCCAGGGTACGCCACTGTTTTTGGAAGTGAACGTGGGCCAAAACTGGTTATAATCTTTGTTTTTGGATTGTTTTACGGCAGTGATGTCTTAAGGCATCGTCTAGGCTGAGCTGGCAGAATTTTCTAGGCTCAGCTGGCAGGATTTTTCCTGAAAATTTCTATTTTTTTGTACCTAAGCTCATGCATGTATGAGGGGGGGATGGGTGGCCCCCCCCAAAATCGAGGGGCGGGGGGGAGGGTCCCCAAAATTCGGGCAAAATTTAGTAAATATGGCACTTTTTAGTAAAATTTTGCAAAATTTTGCAAAATCTGGGGTATTTTTGGTCGTTCAGGGGGGGAGGGTCCCCAAAATTTGGCAGGAGAGGCCCCCCCAAAATTTTAACCCCGTTACATGTATGCCTAAGCCTAAGCCCTAAGTAAGCCCAAGCCTAAATTGAGGCACAGTTTAAAATCGGTCAAAAGTTGGACGATTCTGGTGAATTTGGCCAATTTTTTGGAACGAACGTGGTCAACGTGCCTTTGTTTTGATTCTAAAAAATTGTAAACATTCTGACTCTTTTTAAACACGTTTAGAACGGAGAAAACATAAGGTCTCCAAAAGTTATTGCGAAAACGTACCTCACTGAGGGTTCGGATTTCGGGGTGTCATAACTCAGAAAATTCAAAAAATGAAATAGGGGTTTTTGAAGCAAAAATGCTTCCCCCAAGGTGCTCTATTAAAAAAAAGAGGTTCAATATCCCCCCCTAACTGCATTTAACCCAAACTATCAGTCCAACACTAACGGTTAAACTGTTAGATATATATAGATTGACAGTGTTAAAAATTTCGTTGCATAAGCCCCCCCCCCATTTATCAGTGTAGCTAACAGTCAACATTTGAATCTAGCACAAACAGACTATTTTGTAAATGCAAAATGCAACGTAAACTTCGTTTTTACGTCCATGTTGTTATGAAAAAGTCGCTCACATTTGCCAAAATTAAAGATTTTCAAATCATATATGCATATCTTTGGGCACTTTTTATTATACCTCGCGAGGGATGTATTTTTTTGCCTCATGTGATAAGCGTAGTTTCAAGTGTCTGTAATGTATAATTTGTGTTTCAGGTGTGTTAGTGTTGTTTGCTTTGCTTGCTGCCTTGCCTGCTCGCTTGCCAGATGGCGGAGGCTCACCCGTTCGGTGCTTTTGTGAAGGACTATTCCAAGTTCGTGGGCATGACTCAGGACTTGCACGACCTGCGCGATTTCATCTCCGATATGCGTCTCTGCATGGTGGTGCTGACCATCTCAGGCTACGTGGGCGCCCTACTCTATCTGCTCTATCTGTGCGTCCGGCGAACGCGCAAAAGTAGCAAGAAGGGGGCCAGGGGGGCCACGGGGCACTATGACTGGGCACTGCCCCCCCGGGATTCGGTTGTGGACGGTATGGGCATGCAGGGGGTGACCGTGGACCCCCGTCTAGATGGCGAACTGGGCTATAGCTACAAGTACGTGCGCAATGGCTCGCTACGACGTCCCCCCGCACCCCATTGCCAGAGCAACGGCCAGCCCCCCACCTCCCCCGCCACTGACCACCATGCCTGCCACCCCCTGCCGGCCTCCGCTGATCCGGGCGGCGAAACACTGCTCCATCAACACTCCAGTGCCTAGACCGACTAACCAATACCAACCTCTTTTTTAATTAATGAAAATCTGTAAAATTTATTAGGACGAAAATTTTAGTAGCTTAGACGTATATACATATATACTTGGTAGTGAAACACTGACTTTTTAGTGCCAGCATGAGTGAGAAGCGTTGCATCTGTCTGCGCTCTGTTTAATGTTTTTTCTATTTTAGACTAATGCGTATTTAATTTTCGACTTTAACGCAAAGAATGAATGACACAAGGACTTTATTAGTTGGGTTATAGTTACAGGACTTTTTTGTGACCTTGCCACAAACTGAAAAAGCGGGAGGGACAGTAATCCCTTTTTGGCAGCATCACTCGTAGTCGTAACGGTGTTTTTATTTTTTGTGTTCGGCATATCAAACACTGCGTAATTGTGTAACTTTTGTGAGATTGGGGGTTAAGGTGTCATAGAGCTGCGAAATGTTGTTGGTGGCTGTGTATATTGTGCGTCTAACTAAACCAATTTGCTCTGTATACACGTCTATACACTACTTTGATCCTTTCACTTGCGAAACCGTTGTGTGGGCTGAAGAGGAAGCGCTCGTTTTTGTATTATCCTAAAAAATCACAGGGACCTAATTCTGAAGTGTCTCTCAGTGTCTTGGGCTGACTTATCATCTTCGCACTGTGTGTGTGTGTGTGGCGGTGCAACTTTATTTTTTACATCTTCGCGTTATGTAATCCTATTTTTGAAAGTTTACTGGCCACTACAGCAGGAGTAAGGTTAGCTACGAGTTAGACGATCTCATCTACAGCAAAGACTGTATATAGGCGCACAGTATATCGCAAACAATGTATTGTGTATACAATGTGTTGTAAACGTATATACGGACAAGACACAAGATGTGGATAAGTATACTTGTGCTTTTTGTAGTTGATTTGTTTTTTATGTTTTTTACGCTCGTCTATTACAATGCAATGCTTACGTCTCTTGTATCGATATGTTCACTTGTTTAATTGCACAATTGCTGTAAGGTGCTCAACTTGTGCGCTTTTAATGTTGTGCTGTTTGTGCTTCATGACACTGTGTGAGATTGTTATTTCAGCCTTTCAGCCCCCCCTTCGCTGATCGATAATATTGTTGGGCGAATCATGTGCTTACCAAATCCCTCTGATTGATTCCTGGAGGGGGGTGCTTGACTGAGCTAACGGGCAGTTTTTATTAAAACACAGACAATCTTATAGTTATATAATAATGAAGTCGAGTAAAGTCTGTAAATTTTGTCCAGGCTTATAACTTTCCCTCACGTTGATCTCTGGTCCCCGCCCCCCCCCCTCATGAGCCAATCATCCGTGAGGGGTGAAGGATCATCACCCCCCCCCCCGAGGCCCAATTCTAGAAGTTGTTCTCCCATGTGTAATAAGGTGGGGGGTTGCCCCAGTGTCAGTCCCATGCAGTGTCGTGTTACTGTATTCTATTGTAATCTCATCTTCTCACTGCTTCGCACCAATATTTCAGTTCAGCTATGTGACTAGAGTCTGTACTGCCTGCCATCGGCCTCCATTTGCTTGCTGTGTATATACTGTTGTAAAAACTCCACATTTAATGCATGATTTATTTTACATTTTAATGGTTTTTTATCTATTTGTGTACTTTATTCCAGTTACATGGACTTTATCTTTACTATGATTGGTTTTTAGTTGAATTGGATTTCACGTGTATGTTTGTGAGCGAAAGTACAGCCAACCACTGATACGCAGCTGAGCGTAGTTTGTGTACGGTATATACTCAGGTGAAAAGTGCTTTATATATGCAACTATCATTTTGCTATAAAAACTGAAATAAATCTGCAAAGCACTTATGATGAGATTTTAATTGCGAGTCTCTTCGCTATACATGTATTTTATATACTTATTGCAAACACCTAGAAAGCAAATATGTTATGCAACAAGCTCTTCTGCTGAGCGAGAAATGGTTACATTGTGAGGTCTGAGTGTCAATATTCTAGAGAAAATATCAAACGCGGCCAAATTTTGTGGATAACATGATTTTTAACTCCCAATTACTGCTCACACCCTCTGCTGAGTCGTTCCAAAGTTTTTCAACTCGCAAAAAGTTGTGAAATTTAAACGTTTTGCCAAGTCAATTCAAACGTAAAGTCAAGAAGTTCAATCAAAAATAAAATGTAATTTAAAAAAGTAAGTCTCACCGAGATTTGAACTCGGACCACTGGATTCCGAATCCAGAGTGCTAACCGTTGCACTATGAAACCACTGAGAAGAAACTATTAAAGTCGACTATTGAACCTAAATTTTTCAAGCGTGGGTGACGATTACCTGCTTTCTCTAGCGTGCAGCATATACATTGTAGATATTGATACGCAAAATTGATAAACTCAATTTCAGTTCATTATTTGCTGTAAGTAGAGCAAAATTTAGTTGACAATTTTTAGGTCAACGGTAAACTACTATTGTACGCTGAAATCAACCTGTATTTCGATAACAACATAAGTGCAGATTCAAAAGATTCCCAAGCCCAGTTGGCTCAAATGGTAGTGTGCTGTGCATCTGCCGAGCATCTGGTTGCGGATTAGAGTGGTGGTGGGGTGGATCGATTCTGCCACTCATATTTTGCGTTCTATGGCATTCATTAATTTGGCAGATAAGTTGGTATTTGCGGGTGGTGCGGCAGAGCCGCGAGGTACCTGCCTTTCTAGTGTTAATTAACGCTAGAAATTTGACCTACCCAGATTAACGTAGGAGTCGGAGATTCCGAATATAGTATATACGGACCGTAGTAAAAACCGTTATTGTTTAGTAGTATAAATTTGTTACTATAAACTATGTAAACTGCAATATATTTGAGGTCCAGGACCCAGGCTCATTTTTCAGTGTTTACTTAGCACTGAGGGGAAACGAAAACATTTTGCCTTGTTAACAAGGTAATTCTATTTACTATAGACTTCACTGAACTTAACGCTATTGGTTGTATAATGTACTCGTTATTTTAATCCATTATTTACTTATTATTAATGCTGGATCTGCGGCTATGCTTTATGTGTCCCATAATATTGTATATGTATTGACATGATGCGTATGCTTTAACGTTATTTGCTTTACGAAGGGCTTTGCTTTTTATTCTCTTGCTCTGCTTACACGCATACACGACTGGGAGTCACTCATTCAAGCGCAAGCTGTATATGCCTACGGTGTTCATACTTGTCCGTGTTCGTGAGAAATCTTGTGTATTGTCATTACAATCGTAAATTTTAACGATATTTTGAGCATATATATAGACATATGTGGACTCTCATAGGTATTCGTTGAAAGCTTTTTTTGGAGATGATCTTAGTTTTTGTTTATGGACAAACGAACACCCTTACAGACAAGTAAGATCCATTCAGCATTTTGTAGTGTTTTTTAAACCCCAAATAATGGTAGAACATCATAAGCTTACAGACGGACATACGGACTTGCAGTTCTGAGGTTTCGGATTTTTTCAGTTTTTTACAGTTTTGTTTTGCGCTTTTGTTTTTTAAGCCACCATTGAAATCTGTATTAATTTTTCTCATGCCGTGCCTCGTATTGAACCAATTTTGTTCATGCTCATTTTTGATTCCAATTATGTTGACATCTGTTTGTATCTTGTTTTAATTATTTTTTATGTTTTAATTTTGATTCATATCTGACTTGAATTAATCGTATTTAATTAAATAATAGTCGGGGTCAGCTTAAGTTTGTGGGTAGCTTCTTAAATCTGACGAGGCAGTCCTTAATTTTTGCTAAAAATGGACAGTTTTTAAGTGGTATCTCCCCTCAAATTAGTCAATGCGTAATAAAAAAGTATTCCGCACAGGCGAATCTGTGATTAAGCGTTTATATAAAACTAGAAAATATTGCAATTCACTTTTGCTCACGTGCATTTTTATGTGACCATTTTTACACAGTTCTGTAGTTTGTATAGGATTACTGATAATGACATTGTATAGTACAGTTTCGTTTTGACCAAAATGTGTATGCTTTCGGCCTAATGGTACTTTTGTTTTGTATCCCATTTGTTTTACAGTACACCTTAATACTGTGTCTTGTATATTGTGTGCCTACTTTTTAAACAACAGCGAGGGTGAAATAGTATGAAGCATTGAAGCGAGTCTGAATACGCTATAACCAGATTGTTTCCTGAAAAAGTGTGTGAAAAAAACTTGTTTCTTAAAAAATTTCTTGTGATCAAATTTAGCCTTAGACTATAATATAGTTGAGCCAAATAAGTAACTGCTTTTATTGATTCCCCTGTTTGTGCCTAAACTTAATTTCCAAATTTATACGGTTCTGTATTTGTTTTACTTTTTGAAAACTTTTTTATTGTGATTTTATACACAAGGTGTGATTGACAGAGGGGTCAGAAGGTCAAAGTGTTGCTTGTCCGTTACTTTCTAGTTGATACTTGTCCGTGTCTATGAAAGATTCATTACCCAAGTACAAAAAAATTACGCAACCCTGTTTTTTTGTGAACTTTTGAACCTCAAATATCTAGAAGACTGAGTTCCGAGAATTGCACATGAAAGTCCGGTTCCTACCTGTCTACAGGGACACGGACAAATTTTGGTACACTGCTGTGAAAAACGGACACAAGCGCTTCCGCTAATTTTTTGCATACGATCTGCAAGTGACCCAAACTTTATTCAGACCAAACTTTTAGTATTTGGCCAAAGCCAAAGTTTATTCGGTCAGGTAGTTTTCTTGGAAACGCTTAAGGACAAAGACAAGGACGAGTATGAACCGGGCTTTAGAGAGAATTGTTTCTAAACATTAAACTACGGTCAATTTTACGGACAAGTATGAACCGACTTTAACTGGACTAGCTAGTGGACAAGGGACAAGCGGGAACTCCACCCGATAACAGTCTTCCATGCAGCTTACTCTAAACTGCAACCATTGCATATTTTGCTGCGTATGTTATCTTGTTATTTGCATTAAACTTATTGCCTTTTGTCTTGTTGCGTTTATTTATATAGAATGAACGATGAAATACTAATATTAACTGGATTAGGCTAACTAGATTAACTTCACAATTCAAAATTTATGAATTTTTGCAAATAAAAGCAGATAATCGGTTTACTCGTTCTACAAACAATTTTTTTTGAACTTCATTAATCTTATGTCGAGTTAAATCTAATCCGGTTAATATGATTTGTAAAAAAGCACATAGTAGTTTAGTTTTGTGTTGAACGGTTGCTCTGTTCAAAGCAAAGGTAGTTGAGCATTTTGGATTTTGGCGCAGGCTGTCTTAGCTGGGTCTGTCCAAATATCGCATAAAGGACTTGGTTTTTCCTGGGTAAATTGGTTAGTTAGGTTCTTCATTCGCTGCTCATTTTCGTTACCTTTATTAAATTACCTTAAAGTTACCTTAAATTTTCTAATGTTATAAATATTAACAAGAGTACATAATAGGAAGAGTATGACACTCTTCCTATTTGCCTACGGGCGTGCGTCCAATGCGCAGCGCCCCCCCCCCTCAACTGAAGACCCCGTACTCAACTGAGGGGGGGGGGTACCCCCTACTCAGTTCGATACACCGTGCTCAACTGAGGGGGGGGGGTACCCCCCCTCAACTCAGTACCCCGTCTTCAGTTGAGGGGGGGGGTACCCCACCCTCATTTCAAGACACTGACAAAGTTTTTGCGCGACCCCCCCCCCCCCCTCAGTTCAGTACCCCGTCTTCAGTTGAGGGGGGGGTACCCCCCCCGCATTTCAGCACATCAACAAAAGTCCTGGTCAGGGGCGTGAAATGAGGGGGGGGGGTACCCCCCCCCCCGCCACTGAAGAAGGGGGACGGGGTTGTGGGGGGGGTACCCCCCCCCCGTTGAGCACGGGGTATCGAACTGAGTAGGGGGTACCCCCCCCCCCTCAGTTGAGTACGGGGTCTTCAGTTGAGGGGGGGGGTACCCCCCCCCCTCAAAACCGTACATAAACGGGCTATTTCGCGCTGCGCATTGGACGCACGCCCGTAGGCATAATAGGAAGAGTGTCATACTCTTCCTATTATGTACTCTTGATATTAAATAAGACATGCCATAAGTATGAATCAAAAAATAACTTTCACTCATAACAAATTTTCTTTTGTTGCCCCAGTTCATAAATAGGGTTCAAATTATTGCGAAAGAGAACGCCAACTTTTGTTACTGTTTCGTGTCATTTTCTTAGCCAACTTTCGAGGTCAAATATATAGCCAGTGTAATGCACGCACCTTTGTGTATTTGTCAGATTACGTTGGTAAATATATTGTACGCACGTTTGTGCACTAAGTACAACAGGGGCCGTATTCTCAAAATTACCCATTGGTAAAGTTGGACAGTCCTTGCCTGCGGAGGGAGGGACAAATATGAATCGACCGCAGCTAAGGACAGGGAAAAACGTAAGGACACTGCAAAGTGTATATGAATCAATCCTTCATAAGGATAGACAAGGACAAACTTTTGGGACAGAGAGTCCTTAAGAACAAGTATGAACCTTGGGCTATCCTCTGGTAAAGGTAAGGGTAATGGTATTTTAAAACAATAACTAAACTCTTGAAACCAATGTTAGCTACGATTACCGTTTCGAGTCAAGGAAGTGCTTTAACTTCTTTAGAGTTGACGATACTTCCTGCTTTTTATCGATATTGGCCCACGTAGATAAACTTCTCCACCTTTAGCGTTACCTTTTACCCGTATCCTTCTGCACTCAAACTTTCCGCCTGTTAACACTCAGAACTCCGCAGTTTGTACTTTATTACATATGTTACATATATATTACATAAGACATTAGCGTTACAAACTAATTTATTAATATATCAAGATGACAAAATCGTGTCTCACCTACCAAGAGTGACCACTTTTCTCAATGTCTTAGTTATCAACTCTTATTTTACTTATGACCGTATCACTGTATCAGCAATTACGAACTAGAGTTGCGCAGACAATCTACTCGTTGACTGGCATTTGGACGTTTCATACTTGTTCAAAAAAGTCTTAAACGAGTGGACCAATTTCGACGATCGCATCTGCCTGCGCTAGATATCAAAGAAAACTGTGTGCCTCACTTGTTTACTGTCAGAGTGAGACACTATTATGTGCTCTTGATATCACATAATACGGTAGTGTTATAAAATTGCCCGGCTAAAATTAGCTAAGCAATTATGTATAAGCATATAAATTGTAACTAGTAATTATTCACGCATATTATGAAGGAACACAAACACTGATAGACAAAATCACCATGAGTTTATAAAGAATTTTCAAAAAATAAGACTGTACTAGCATTTGGAACTGTCTCAACTAAAAACCATACATGGGTTTGGGAGGGTTTTCACCCCCCCCCCCCCAGAAGGCATCCTCACCCCCCAAGACAGGTCCGTCACCCCCCCCCTCGGCGGTTTGGGCCACTTCATACTTCCAGCCTGATCTTAGCAAGGGCGTACCCAGATGGGGGGAATTCCCCCCCCCCCCCCGAAACTTTTTCCCTGTGAATTTTTACACACTAAGGGTTACACATCACCCCTTTGGTTTTTATGGTCCGGCCGGAAAAATTATCTAATACGTGTCCAATTGACCAAATTCGGCCTAAAAATCACAAATGTTCCCAACTTTTTTCTGGGGGCTACCTAGCGATCGACCGGAGGCTCCGGCTCCGGCTCCGGCCGGATTTGAGCCTCCGGCTCCGGCAAAAAAAGTGCCGGAGCCGGAGAATTTTTCATTGTTGAAATTTTGGCAAAAAGTTCAAATTTTAAGAAAAAATCAAGGCTAACGGAAAGATAAGTCGGTTACAATACTCAAAGTTCACTTTAACCCATTACAAAATATCGAAAAGCCATGCCCCAAAATTTTTTCCTGGCTACGCCACTGAGATACGCCTCGGGGCCGCACCCCCCAGAAGCCAGAGACATTTACGGCATCTACATCTACAAAGTGCAATCTTTTCCAAATTTATCTATTTTTTGGGGAACCCTTGTTGACAATTTCGTAAGGTCCGACTAAAAAGGGGGCTCAGATGGACTTCCTGAACCACCCTCTGACTACACCTTCGGCACCCGAGTCAAAATCCCATACTGGTCAGTTTGACCAAATTTTCGACTTATATCAATGTTGACGAAAATTTTTCGTCAAATCTCTCTAAACAATGACCAGGACCAGTGGTCACTTTTGGTTGAATAGGTGTGTAAGAACATAATGTATAGAAATGTGGCGTGAGTGTTGAAAAATTTCAGAATGCTGTTTCGGAAAAAAATGAAAAAATTTGGTCAAAATTGTCAACATATACAAATTGATTTTTTTTAAAACACTGCCTCCGGCTCCGGCATTTTCTATCCGGCTCCGGCTCCGGCAAAATTTTACCTCCGGTCGTTCGCTAGGGCTACCGCCCCCAGACCCCTGCAACTCTGTGGCTTATTCCTTGTAATCAGTCTTACTTACTATTTACTTACTCCTTACTATTTCGTCAAAGCCTATGCATGTATACACGAGTACATTATGCTACATTTACTTGTGTAATACACTTCTTGATGTGACGTTAATGGTTAATAACTTTTGTTTTAATTCTTCTGTCAAAAAAAATTCTGATACACCTCCAGTTGACCAAAATCGGTCTAAAAATTGGAAAAATCGACAATTTTTTCTGTGGGCTTTCGCCTCAGACCCCTGCAACTTTGTAGTTAGGTGATCTTGCGTTTGTAAGGCGTTAAAATTGCTAAAAAGTGATTTTAACCCATTACAAAAAAATTGAAAAGTCATTCCCCCCGAAATTTTTTCTGGGTACGCCACTGGATCTTAGTGACAAGCATCATTTAAGGTGGTAGTTACGTTTTCGAAGTTTTTGCAATAATTCAAAAGTTACTTGACCGAACATAATCAAACTTGGCACGGACATTGCGAACGTAAATGGCAATATCATAGCTAATTTTGACATTGATTCAAACTTTTACGGCTAATTTATAGCTAAAAAAACTGGATTTTTTGTGTATTTTATGAGGACTTACAAAATTGTATGCAAATTTTTGTGGCTCTTACAATGCTCATAAAAGCCATTCAAAAAAGGTCTAACCCAATTTATTTTAAGAATATTTTCAGTTAAAATATGACTTATTTCTGTTAGTCGTTCTAGGCGATCTGTAACTTTGAAGTTTTTTTACCTCAATTCTGACTTCTCATGCCAATATCACAAAATACCAATAACCACTTTGCACAATAATTTACATCTACATAGTCCCTTATGCATCTATTATACCTGCCAAATTTGGTTAGTATATGTCACAGCAGCCACGACCATTGGCAGTGTTAATAAACCCCTTCAAAAATTGCAAATTTTCTTCAGTCTCCTGAAACGTCATTTTTAAAACTTTTGTCCGCCATTTTTTCAACGGGTACGGGAAAACTGTGCTTAATGTAATATTAGCTAACCCCAATGAGGCCCTATTTAAGGTGGTAGTTACGTTTTCGACAGTTTTTATACTGTGCTATAACTTTTGATTGACTCAATGAATTTAATAGCTGTCTTTTTCACGTTAAAGAACTTGACTGAAACTACACTTATGCACATTATCTAGCTTACATCTGTAACAAGCTAGGCAGCAGATACTGTCAAAGTAGTCAAATTTCGTGAATTTTTGCATTTTTATTGTTTTGCTTGTAAAATTGACAGTGTAACTCCGACTAATTTCATTCTTTACATAAGCATAGCCAATAACAGGGTAAATTTTAATGCTAAGTTTGGTGTATTTATATAATGCAGAAAAGAAGTTACGGACCTTTAATTTTGCATTTTTTCAAATTTTGAAAAATATACGATTTTTTGAATCTAATTATTTCACGAAATAGGCTGAATTAATACAAATAAAAAAATTGACACATCAGAAATTGTCTAAAAAACATGTAAAATAACGCATGAAAATATTGCAACATTGAGACTTGAGATTTAGTCCACGGAAGTACATTTTTACTGATTTCTGTGAATGAAATTGATGTAACGCAAAATTTAAGTGAACAAAATTTTTGAAACTTTAGTATAAAGTAGACACATATGTGTGCCAATTTATCCCAAATTTTGAACAAAATCCTTCTAGTAGTTGTGAAGTTTTGCGGACTGTTGTCTAATGCACTTTAGTTCAAAAAGAAATGTTACATAAATGTGACGTAATCTCAAAAAGTGAAAAGCGGAAGGATAAATTTTGGCATCTAAATTGAAGGTTTTTGACATGCCCGTGTGTCATTTTTTTCTATTTTCAATAAACGACCGTTTTGACTAGCTACTACTTTGGCTTAGCTAAACATAAAATTTTCGAAAAATGGTCGTAACTGGCTGAAAAATATTTTCTGTGAAAATTAAAAATGATTGTTTCAAGCTATATTAGCAAGCATTTATCTGATAATAAGTTATAGTTTCCTAAATTAATATGCGTACTATAAATTATTGATTGAAAATTAATCGTAAGATGTCAAGTGCTACTCCTGCAAAACTGTCGAAAACGTTACTACCACCTTAACTGAATTAAAATTTTTTTAAAAATCCGGCATTTCTGAGCACAATGAGTGATTTCAGTTGAAGTAACCAATATCCTGTTCCGTTCATAAGAATGCGAAGACAGCTTATTTGACAGTAGCCAACTAAATTTGCCCTATACCTTTTTTGAATTGAGTGAAAAGGTTGATTATTTTTTTAGTTACAGCCTACCAAAGTCATAAAAACTGCCGTTTCTTGACTTTTTAGAAAAATTTGAGGCAAACTTTTGCTCACTGTAAAAATCTGCTAAATTATTACGTTTAATTAAGCATACCAGCAGTTTTGTAACACATCAACGTGCCTTTGGTATAAATTGCGTAATTGTATGCGGAATTTTTTTACCACAGTAAGGAAATAACGAAATACGGGGAAAAATGCATAAAATTGAGCTGATGAGCTTCACCAAAATAGTTGGCGTGCACACTATGAGTAACAGTGACTCTTGAAAAATTGTAATTTTGTAAAAGATAAGTTGATTAATAATATGCAAAAGACCGCTTGTAAATTGATTTAGTAATTGCTACAAAATAGAGCATTGAAAAAAGCTGCGAAAACGTAACTACTACCTTAAATAACACAGCACAATAAGTAGCACCCTGTAGTTTAGCAATATATATCGCATACTGGGGTAACTTAAAATGGGCCAGGTTATGTTCATTTTTTACTATATCCTACACACAAGAGATAATTCATAACTATCAAAAATATATTAATTACATAAACATAAAGTGAAAGTGTGAAATAGACAATATTTAAAATGATAAGGCAAGAATTCATAGTAAGGGTCGATTCATACTTTTGTAATTTTGATTTTCGATTTCGTAATTTTCTTGGCTGAGCGGACATACGGCTGTAAGTATGAATCGAGCTTAAGAACAAAATATAAAAACTTAGTACAATGTTGACAACAAATCAATAAAAATAAGGCCAATTAAGTTGGCTGGCATTCGTTTAGACAAAATTTTACGGGACGCACCAAAGTTACGATGAGCCACTATTTACACGCGTAAAAGCTTTTTATATCAACATACGTAATGAAAGATTCAATGATACTAATATTACCAAAAAAGTAAATAAAAAGCAGAGCCCAGAGACATAATATCTACAACGGAAAAAGTCCATGAATTAACTTTGTTTTAAAAAATTTCGCTGAGGGGGCCAGGGGTCGTACCTAAAATGAACCTGGATGCCTAAAATATGCTAACTTCGCTGAGTTTGGCCTTCTGACAACCATAAATTACTACAGGGTTTTCTTCACATAATCAAGTCCATTCACACCAAAGTAAAAACAAACCAGCGCTCTAAAAATTAAGTGTGTTCAGTCCAGCTGTTCAGGAATGGCACTTTCCAGGATAATTTTCAAACCGTTTCCGCTCGATTCATACTTAAAACCGTATAATATCCGTTCAGCCGGCAAAATTACCAAATAATCACGCCACAATCTGATCTTATACAATATAATTACTGGCGTTAACTAATTCTTTAAGTTTGCCGGCTATACGGACATACAGCTGTAAGGATGAATCGAGCCTTAGTCGGACTAAAATTAACTCTTTTAAATCCTCTAAGTAGCGGAGGGGGGATCCCTGATCCGCATGACCATATCCACCAGTTGGGCTTTGTTTCGCTGTCGGGGGTGGCTGGCCAGCAACGACCCAATCACCTCCCCGTCTTCGGGCAGAATCTCCAGCAGCTCGCGATGCAGACTCTCTGTTTCCTTGGCCGATCTCACCCCACCGGCCGAGAACGGGTCCGGCACCCCCGCGTCCAAGCTGAAACAGCAAAACAAAAGCCATGGACAAAGTCAAACCTAAAGTCTGACAAAAAATAGATGCGCCATTCTTATACTTACTTCAGTGGCATGACTTCTGCGACTACATACTTGATGTACATACTCTTGATAGTTAAAATCTAGTTTTCTGTGTAACAAAATCACATGTTTAATTTTTTCAAGCGGTGCAACTATTTTCTTGTTAAAATTCTTGATTTATAACTGTTAGGGTGGATTTCACAAAGCTGGTTTACTAAACCAATGGTTTTACGCACGTTTTGCATCATTTGCACATAATTTCATTACGAAATATCGTCTGATTTGTTACGAATTTAGTAGTTTTTCTTAAACCATTGGTTTATCTCAGTTGAAATTTCAAACCTGCAGCGAGCAGGTCTCTGTTCTGCTGAAATTTCAGTTGAGCTAAACCAGTGGTTTAAAAAAATCTACTAAATTCGTAACGAATCAGGCGATATTTCGTAATGAAATTATGTGTTAATCATGCAAAACGACGTACGTAAAACCAAATGGTCTGGCAAAACCTGAATCTACCCTTAAAGTCTGAAAAAAATAGTTGCACCACTTGAGAAAACGAAACATGCGGTTTTGTAACGAAAAGCATAGATTTCGACTATCAAAAGCGAAGCAACTAGTCGCATACGTCATGCCACAAAAGTAAGTAAGTTGCCATCTATTTTTTGTCAGACTTTACTACTGGTTAGGGTCGAATCATACTTCCAATTAGCAGCCCGGGTGGTTGTATAAACTGGAATATTTACGAAAAAATTACGCCTCATGATATTATTATTCTATAACCAGCTATGCCCATACATGGGCGTGGGGGGGATTGGGGGGGGATTGCTCCCCCCCAACCGGAGCCCGCTCCCCCCCAGAATTTTTTGAAAGTAGCTCACGAAGGTAAATTGAACGGCCGGGGAGCAAAATGGGTGGCTCACGAAGCAAAAATTAGTAGCTCAGGAGCAAATTTGGTGGCCCACGAAGCAAAATTCTCCGGAAAAGTTGCTCCGCACCCCCCCCCCCGGTCGACGGCTCCCCCCCCAGATTTCCTTAGCTGCACATGTGTGGCTATGCCTCGTCACAGACTACTACCTCACTCAACATAAACCGGTGACTCTGCCACAGCACTAACCATGCAATCGGTGGCTCTGTGTCCGTCCCCTGTCGAATACCGGAGGGGGCTGGGGCTGGCGAAACGAAGGACTGTATGAGGGGGGCTGGTTGTGTGCTCTGGGTCCGCTGCCCGGCGGACCCCCCCTCGTCTTCCAGCTGCACCATTTCAAACACCCGTTCCACCGGTTCCTCCTCCTCCCGGTGCCTGGACCCTCCCGGTGCCTCCGCGCCTCCCCCCGCCGTCACAGCCCGCAGTCCATCATTGCCCAGCTCCAGTGCAATGCCGATTCCCTGTCCATAACGCCACCGGGGTCGAATTCCTGAAAAAAACAAACAAAAACCAATTTTTAATTATTTTCTCGTCGTTACGAAACAGTCACGCTGAATCACTTATTTATTTTTTCTGATAGCCAAAAAATCAGGGCTGAAAGTCTTTTTAAAAGGGCGAAAACGGTTGGAGGTAATGTTTTATTATGAAAGTTCTTGCAACTAGGACAACATAGAAACCAAGCCAAGGAAAGGTTTTTTGCTTTCTACGATAAAAAATGACAAGAATTAGAAACGCTGCCAAAACAAAAAAACGCCAGTTTTAAAAAAACATAGTGATTTGACGAAAACGACAAGTTTCGAAAAAAATATAGTGCCACAATAATGAGAAAAATGCCGTTCATATAAAAAACAGATAAAAATGACAATCTACTTCAGGTGACTGACCAGGCGGTGTTGTGCGTTGGCTTTGGCCGGAGCCGGAGGGCCCAGGTGCGAAGTAGTGTGAGGGGGGCTGGGCCGAGGGACAGTGGCGACTGAGGCTCTCGAGGACGTCCTGTTCGGTGAGGGGGGGCCGGGGCTGGACGCCGGAGGGGAACCGCAGGAATTCGTCCAGACTCATACCAGAGCCCTTGCCCATGGGGTCCCGTTGTGGAATGAACTGGTCTCCGGAGAAAGTGAAACCAAGCAGTCTGAAACACGATTTTTTACTGTTTTTTTTAATTTTTTACTGTGTTTTTTAGTGTGTTTTCGCACACATTTTATAATGAAACACTTTTTTAGAAAAAAACACAAAAAACACAGGGTGAATTTTGACAAAAAACAGGTCTGAAAAACGACACCATGATTGCCATCCCCCTTAAATTTTGCAGGGTACAATGCAAGAAAGGTCGTCTTACTTCAACTTGAACGTAAAATAAAAAGGAATCGGTCTATCTTTTTTGCCCTAGTACGTTCCTTTTGGCGACAGGCTGCTATTGCACACGCGAGAGTTACCAATGCTGACCAATATCAGTTTAGCTGTTTCTTAGGTTCGATTCTGCTAGCAGTCGCTTATGGCAGCTCAGCCGTCAAAATAATTACGAAATAACTACGCCACATGCTATCTATTAACTAGCGCAATTTTTAGTAATAATACCGGCTAAGCCAAAAGCCTGCTTTGAAGAAAAAAAAAGTGGGCCGATTTTGACGAGCGCATCTGTCTGCACTATATCAAGTCATGCAATGACAATAAGTCGAGCCAAATTTCAGACATGAAGTATAATCCATTCAATTTGATCTCCCCCTTTCATCAACATTTAAACAGCTCATGGACGACCTACTGATTGGCAATAGTTTCCCTCCACTGCGGGAAGTTAACTGCGACGTCCCGGAAAAAGTCCCTGGACACTATGATCCCGCCATTAATATGCGCCGTCTCGATCACACAACTGAAAAAACATATGTCCTAAAGGCCAAAAGAACAGGACATAAACAAAGACTTGGCTAACTAGTTAACAAAACAGGGACAAAACGACCGAGAAAAGGACAGGGATGACTTCAACACCGGGTTAATTTGCCGGCAGTCGTAAAAAATTTCTGATACATATCTATTTGACAAACTCTGTCTAAAAATTGAAAAAATGTCAAATTTTTCAGGGTCATTTTGACCAATTACAAAAAAATCGAAGGTTATACTCCTTCAAGTTTTTTATGGGTACGCCACTTCGTGGCCCAATTTTGATAAACGCTAACATTTTATCCAAAATACCCACTGCTTGCTGTAATACACAGAGTATATGTACCCCTCCCTCCCTTGGGCCCAATTTTTTCGAGGAAGGAGGGTGAGGGAAAGGTCGTCTTCCCCAACTCCATGTGCAGTCACAACTGTTGTTTTAATACCGTAAAATAATTTAATGATACCAAATTACCAAATAATTTAAATATTTATGATTCCATACTCTAATTATACTTTTGATACCAATTTTAACCCTTTGACGCGCACTGGGAACCTCAGGTACCCCACATGGTGAATGCCTTAGCGGGAGCTATAAAGTTTGGCTAGCTTATTCTAGTCAACTGATCTTCGAATTGTTTTTTCAGAAATTGCAGATCTTTGCATCTAGTGGCTCAATTTCAGTCCTGCTGCCACACAACAAAGCCTATGCTTGATTAAGCAATGTGAAAACTTAACTTTTTTCATCGCAAAAGTAGTATTTTCTTTATAGCCTCATTATGATCTTTGATCGCAACTCTGGCAGTCTGCTTTTTGTGCATCAGATACAGCGGGAATTTTAGTTTATTTTTAGCAGTCAACTATGATAGGCGCACGGTTGCTGTGTTAATACTCTAGGGTGAGGTACATATGCCTGAGCGATGGCGCAAAATTTGCACAAACTTTCATCTTTAAGCGCTTATAACTAAATAACGGTGCGTCCTAGCCTCAATCGACTGATCATGTTTTGTTCACCTTTAAATTGTCTATCGAATGGTGGTTTTGCAAGCTCTCTACGACGCACGTAGCTCGAGCAATGGCCAAAAAACTGGAAGGTGTCAAAGTCTGGCTGCAAAGAGAGAACCTCAGGGCGTCAAAGGGTTACTATTAATATTGATATCAAAAGTGTTAATATCCAAGTGTCATATTTATATCAAAAGTATCAAAATGGTATCAAAACAACAGTAGCGGTCACTAATGGCTGCCTTACAGATCATCGTATGAGATATTCTTCTTCCACGTCCGCCCATCTGGCTCCAGTACCATGCGGCTGGGAGTGAAGGTGACCATGCCTGAGTGCAACAGCTTGCGTACAATCGGATAGCCATTGTCCTGAAAAAAGCAGAAAATTTGTAATGAAATTATGTGCAAATCAAAAATAAAAACGTACATAAAATCACTTTTGAGAAATCCACCCTTGGGTCGATTCAAACAAACAGCCGTCTGTTTAACCGGAAAACTACCAAAAAATCCTCACAGTACTTCAATGGCCTTTAATACTGCAAAGTTGTCATTTTTAGCATTTTTAAGGATTTTTAGCTATATATGACTGCCTGTACGTATAAATCGACCCTCCCACTAGCACGCCATGTACTCACCGAGTGTCGTAGACAGGGAGTCTCGAAGGAGAGTGGCAAGAAAACGGTGATGCTAAAGCCCCTGTCCAAAAACCACTTGGCACAAATTCCCACCCCCGTCCCATTGAACTGCTGACTATTGCGAGGATACCTAAACACAAAAAATATAAATAAACAAATTAATTAATAAAATGACATGACACGATCCTTCGAAAACCGAGGTCCCATGGGGAAAGTCCCAAAAATGTTAGCAAAAGTTGGTAGAAACGGTACTTTTATCACAAATCAGGGTAAAACTGGGTCGATAAAAAGCAGAGGTTCCCCAAAACTTAGCCAGAGGGGCAGTCCAGTTGTCTGACACCGTTACGTCATGTATGTCTGAATGCAGCCTAAACTAGTAAGTACTAATACTAATATTGTAACAATTAATGTAAGTGAAAAATCAGGTGATTCGTAATGAAATCCTAGGATAAACGAAACTGATTTTCTTACTGTCGCCCCACGTTCAAACCATCAATCAAAATGGGCCGTTTGGCTCGCATTTCGACGGGGACCAGGGGCAATGGGCGGGCCACACTATGGGGGACTAGCGGGGTAGGCAGCTGCTGAAAAAAAACAAAAAATATTTTCACACTTTTAGCTAACCAAAAACTAGCTCAAATCTGATTATTATGCTATATCATGCACTTATTGTTTTAGTGCAAACATTAACTCGCAGAACTGGCAAAATTATAATAGGACATAAAACGTTATTGAGTACAAGAATAGATCACAACAATAATTGGAATAACTGAAAATATCTCTAATTTTTATTTTTACAAATAGTGTTTCTTTCTATTGGGCTCTGTAGGGCGCCACTAATAAGACAGAAGCCTTCACTGAGTTCTCAGCCTCCGCAGATCTTTTTTCGACCCTTACAAAAAGCGTACAAATTTTTGCTACAACTGAGCTCCATCGCCCCAACCATTGCTGACTCAATCAAATCAAATCATATAAATCAATAATTTATTTCAGAATGCATTTGGACCAAACGGTTTGGTACACAAAGACAATGAAACTTCTTTCACATTTGAATTCAATATTCACTAGTATAAAGGAAATTGCCTTGTCGGGCGGCTCATTGGGTAGAATAGGTTACTGTCTGTCTAAAGCGAAAAAATACTTCGGCTGAGCTTGAAAACCATAGGTACAAGACTTTATTAACGAGAATATGCAATTCGTGTGAGCTCGTCAAAGTAGGTGGACTAGGTATATACCTGTTGAGAATAGGAATACGATCTTCGTAGGGCAGACACTTGATGAAAGGGTTCCACCGTGTGATGAGTTGACCACGTAAACATGCGGCTGGCCATATGAATTTCATATGGTTGGGCCAGCCAGGGTTGACCTTGGGTGGGCAAAGGCTTACGGCTGTGCGTACGTAAAAGCACTGGCTCAAGGCGGCCTTGACTGACCTAAGGAGGACCCTATTGTGCACCAACAACCCTATTGTATTGTACCCTATGTGTGACCTCAGATTAGTCTGAGGACTCTGTAGTGGGCTCATAATACGTAATTACGTACTGTAATCATGAGTCAAGGTCAAAATATCAATTTCGGAGCATCAATAAAATTACACATGAGATAAAATGTGTATTATGCAAGAAATATTATAAATTAGGTGCGCAAATATGGCGATGTTGCGTCTATATAGTTTGTGGAAATAAAAAAGTATGATGTATCGGGTGTCCGTGTATCACAATCGGAAGCCGGTCTATGTGAAATCGGCGTCACACTATTCGCGCTACCTTCAGCTAAATTATATATAATTTTCTCATGTAACATGGAGGCTTTTTAAAACACTAACTCAACATTGGCAAAAACGTTGGACCGGGTACTCACAATAATTTTAGCTGACATGTTTAATGAAAGGGTTCCACCTTGGGGATGGGTTGACCACGTTAACATCAGGCTGGCCATTGGCCAGCCTGGGTTGACCTGGGCTGGCGAAAGGCTTAGGTTTTGTGATTACGTATAAGGGCTGCCTACGAGTACACGGATACTTTTATATTGGAAAGACAGGCCTGCGCTTGGCTACTGTAATTAAAAAAATATTTCATTTCCTGTACATTGAAATTTTTGTTTATAAACAAGAATATTTAGACTTATTTTATAATGTTAATAAAATATATTTTATTTATATGTTTAATTTGTGTAAAAATTCGGAGAAATTTAACTTTTAAAATTTCACTTAGGGGCTGGTCACAATTAATTAGATTATCTGAATTATTACCTGCATTAGAATGATTTAGTCTGCGTTCTCAAATTCAAAGATTATTTGAATTAAGATTATCTGAATTAATTTCATTAGATAAAGTTAATGAAATTAATTCTGCAGTATTGAGGCTACATAAGCCATATATACTTGCTGCAGCAACGCATATAATTTACGTGCATATACTGCGCTTCAAAATGATAGCACATTAGGATTGGTTGTTTAAATGGATCCAAATGCTTGCTGTTAATTTTAATTGCTTTGATATTTTTTTGCAGTTTGCACTTTTATTTGACTACTAGCCAAACAGTTACTTAATAAACAAAGCAACTAAAAAGTGTTAACTGAAAATTGATTCACGATAGTTAAGCGTTGACAGCTACATACTAAATAATATATATAAAAAATCGAACACCAAATTATAAAACAGAAATTTTCCTGATCTCATTAACTAAAACTAAAAATATTGATTAATTCAAAAACTAACACAAATTGCCATAAAACTAAAAACTAAAACTAATTAATAAACTTACAGGGGAACAACAAGCAATACTGAAACTACAACCCCTACAACTAATAAATAAAGGCAGAGACAAGACCCAGTGGTTTCTTATCGGATTATCTTATTTCTTATCATCGGATTTCTTATCGTTAAAAAAACTTTTCATAGTGCTCGAAGTCGCGCACAAAAATGCTGATTTCTAAGCAAAAATGCCTTTTTCCTGCATGTTGCAAAGGTCTGTTTTCTTAAAAATTCGGCATGTTGTATTGGTGGCTGGCTGCCTACTGCCCCTATAACTTGTAAACTTGTTATATTTTCAAAAAATGTTTTAGGTGCTATTTCCTCAAAGTTCTGGTTACGGCCTGGGTGAGGACATAACTTTTATCGATTTTAATGAATGCATCACACTATCACAGTAAAAGGGCTGTTTTGTTTTAACTGCTCCATTCATAATCAGTAACCATCAATAGTTTCTTGCGCATTAAAAGAATTCTACTCAGAACGCAACAGTGTGCACTGCCCACTTGGTATAGCGAAGCGGATTACAGTTTTAATTGTACCCCCGAATAGTGAATTTTTGTCTCTTAAATTTAATAAAATCGCATTCCACATTGCAGATTAATAGATCAAAACTGAAAATTTATTGC
This sequence comes from Trissonchulus sp. WLG1_4, assembly GCA_030248245.1. Lineage (NCBI taxonomy): Eukaryota > Metazoa > Nematoda > Enoplea > Enoplida > Ironidae > Trissonchulus > Trissonchulus sp. WLG1_4. The sequence continues at coordinate 13,345 of JASANF010008462.1, read as the reverse complement.
TTCTGGTGGCTGTCGCCCCTAGCCCCCGCGATCTGATTTATCTGTAGAAATGAGAAGATTCGTAATGCATGGCGCATGCATGTTTTTGAGACCTCCCTTAGACCCTAAAAGCGTAGGGAGAAGTCCATCCCGTCAACAAAGGTCCACTCACACCCAGATCGACATCAACCCGCATAAATTGTCGATTTAAAAAAATATAGCGTTGCGTAGCACCCACTTTTTCTGGTCGACGAGTCCCCCATACTCAGAATTCCTCAGTTCTATATACATTGTGTTGTCTTTATTAAATCTTTCGACTAACGACTACATAAGTGTCATTACAATGCAATGCAACAGTGCAAAAAAACGTTAAATTTTTTTGAGCATTGGAACTCAAAAATGAGCATCGAAACTTAAAAAAAGCACGAAGTGAGCATTGGTCGTTTTGAAAAAACCTCTGATTGTTCTAATCGGAGGTATACGTGCCTCATGGAAGTAACATAATTGAAAATAAGCAAAATAGGTTAACTTTGAATTTTGACCTGGGTAGCTCCCCATAAATTTATGTTATATAAATTATTTTAACACAGCTTGGAAGCCAAACATTTAGGTAGAGTTTGCAACGGGTCGAGATTTTATAACCCGACCCGACCCGAGCGAATGTCTAACCCGACCCGGCCCGACCCGTCCCGACTTCTGTTGAAGCTGCTATACAAACACTTGAGATTTCTTTTTCACTTTTTCACCAGACACTTTCACAGATTTGCAAGCCTCCCTCCAGATTTGAGATCCCGGCACAAGCTCCCCTCCTTGTTGCTAAGAAAACTGCCGAAAACTAAAAAATCGCCTCAGATAGCTGTAATAAGCTTCAAAAATGAGCAAAAGGTAAAAAATTCGCACAAAAGTGTCCGAATTTTGAAAATAATTTTCCATTTTTAACCAAAAATTGGAAATAATAGCAGTTTTTGTTAGTTCAAGCCACCAAGACGTCGGGACAAGCCCCTCTCCCGTACAACCGTACAACCCGCGGGTTGGAAAATCTGAACCCGACCCGACCCGACCCGCACCAACCCGACCCGACCCGATTGCGAACTCTACATCTAAGGGCCGGTTCCCACTGGGCAGAAATAAGAAAGAAGTAACCAGAAATAAAAAAAATAAGGCCTTATTTCAGAAATAAAAGGGCATTCCCACTGCAGAAATAAGCTTTTGTTATTTCAAAAATAACAAACCTTATTTCTAAAATAAGAAGTTAAATTCATTTTAACTTAAGAAATAAGAAACAATAGCCAATCAGAAGCGTTGGTTGGAACTTGCGACGTTAAGCCACGCCTTCCTTTCTGCTGATTGGACAATTTAAATATCACTCTGTAGGTACGTTCTGCTGCGTACGTACCTTCGAATTCCCGCCTAAATTCACTCACCCCCAGCCAATCTAATAACAACTTGAAATGGGCTGGGCTTATTTCTTATTTCTGCACTGTGAACGCATAAGGCTTTATTTCTTATTTTTTATTTCTTATTTCTGCCCATTATTTCTTATTTCTATGTCTTATTTCTGCCCAGTGGGAACCGGGCCTAAGCTTCAAAATTATATATAATTTGTGTAAATCAATTAAGCTTGTGCAAAGGTATGAGGTGAAAAGTTTACACAATCTAACACGTAATTCAGTTAAACTCCGTGTCAAAATCGAAGATTATCTTGTCCTATAATTAACACATAACGCTTGATCGAAATAATCAGCGAGCGTGATAATCGCTAGTTGAATTTGTGAACACAGACTTTAGACACAGATCAATTTAACTACTTTAATTAACTAGACGTTAATCTGCGTTCACAAATTCTTTTTCAGATCAAGATTAACTTTTAATCTTGATTTGAATTTGTGAACACGACGTCTGATTAGATTAATTTAATTACGTAGCTATGATAATACATGTGCATCAATTTGAATTTGTGAATTAGTTATGCAGCAAAAAGATATAGCTGTTTTCATTACTTGTCAAAAATTAGTGCTTGATTAGCATGTCATGTGCATGCGTTCAAACATTCTACACGCTGATATGCGTGTATAAATTTTTGTGGGCGCACACATATACTGTGATTAATGATTTATTTCTTCCATAACTTTGCTCAATCCAGTCAAAAGCACATGTTTTTAGTATCAAATGAAAGCTAAAGAACTGAACTTTAATGTGGTACCAGGGGCGGACCGTGACCTCCGAAAAGGGGGGGGATACGGCATAAACTTTTTTTACCTTGATTGACCTTTTTACTACATTCTTAAGCTGTGCTACTACATACATGTGCTGCACTGCTGCGTCTTCGAGAGACAGTGGTGTACATTGTACATAGAAAAAATTCAGTGGCCGGGAGGGGGGATGACTTCGATTTTTCGTAATGGGTTGAAATGCACATTTTAGCAAGTTTAACACGTTTTACAAAATGCCTTAAAAATGCAACATCACTAAATCATAAAGTTGCAGGGGTCTGGGGGCGGCAGCCCCCAGAATAAATTGGAGATTTTTCTAAATTTTAGGCCGAATTTGGTCAACTGGAAACGTATCAGAAAATTTTCCGACAGGAAAATTAAAACAAAAGATGGGAACGTCACATCAGACAGTGTACTAGACATCTAAATGCAGTAAAATATACTCGCGTAGACATACATAGGCTTTGATGAAATATAGTAACAAAGAATAGTAAGCCACAGAGATGCAGGGGTGTGGAGGCGGCAGCCCCCAGTAAATAAAATCGAAAATTTTTTGATTTTTAGGCTAAATTGGACAACTGGAGACGTATCGGAAATTTTTTTGGGCAAGCCACAGAAACCAACGACTGGACTTCACGAATTCACCCCTACTGCGTCATATTGTTTCGCAATTTTGCGAAATGATTTGTAATTTTTTTCCCAAATCATTGCGAATTTAAGAAAAAAATATGAGCTCAGCAACATAAACAAACATAGACACACATATGCATAAGTCGCGAAGCTGATGATAATATTGGTTGTTCACTGTTTAAAATACAAAATGTGTTAACAGTTTGCGGGTACAACACGATTTGAATAATGACAGCAATTAAGGAAAATTTAATTAAACGGAAAGTTAGTAATATGTTAAACAAAGCCGTACAGTTGCAGCGGGTGAAGGCGGCAGCCCTCTCGAAAATTTTCCGTTTTTAGGCCGAATTTAGTTAACGGGGGACATATCAAATTTTTTCGATAGGGAAATTAACATAAAAGATGGGAGCCTCACACCAGAGTAGGAGACCTCACACCAGAGAGAGAGAGAGAGTAGTGTATTACACAAGTGGATACAGCATGATGTAATGTAATGTTGAACCTTGGTTAGGCATGCATTTATATATAGGCTTTGATGTTAAAAGATAAAAAGAAGGAATAGTAATCCAAAGAGCCGCAGGGGTCTGGGGGCGGCAGCCCCCAGAAAAAAATTGGGGAAATTTTTCGATTTTGAGGCCAAATTTCATTAATTTACGGCCATTTTTGGTATGCTGCTCCAAAAAATTTTCTTTTGCTCCGGGCAAAAGGGGGGATATATCCCCTATATCCCCCCCACCGTCCGCCCTTGTGTGGTACTAATTATTTTAACTAATCTTGAACAAAAATTGGTGAAAAATGACTGTAAAGCTGACAAGTATTGAAAAATTTAGTATCAAATTTTGAAATTTTATTACTTTCACAGACCGCGCGAGGTCACAACGCGTCTATTGATGCAAAAATTGTCAGATTTGGTTGAGTATTTGCTGAGTTACAGCGAATAAAATAGGCCAAAAATGCGTTTTTCAATGGTAAAATCAAAAATAAAAAAATCGATAATTTTTGACAGGTGCATGCTATAGTGATGTTGTATATATCGTTAGACGCAGAATGAAATGGGCTATCGAATGATATATAATATACATTAGTTTTCCTGTAATTAGGCGGAAAAAATCGATTTTATTTGAATTAGAATTTTTAACTTCTAATTTTTCGAAATAATTTAATTTCATGAAAGTCCCCATCAAAAAGGCTTTCGAATGATATATACATTATGGGGGTTACCTCAAACGACTAAGCTGCTATGAAGCAATGAAGTTCCACACATACACTTTTTGGTCAGACTTTAGTTTCAGATTTCAACTCATAATTATCCTTATGGAAGCCTATTTTGCTCCAAAGCTTTGCCTACCCAGCTGTTTGGCGAACAGACGGTGCAGCGATTCCAATCGCCCGTGGACGCCGTCAATGTGCTGGCCAAGACCATGGCCACCACACTACCTACATTCACAACAGCCGGGCGACGGGCAGCTGTCTCCAGGGGGTGCGACAAGGTGCAGAGTAGTAGTTTTCGCCGATCCTATTCTTATCATTTCAACTTGCAACTTTGACGTATCTTCTTACAATACATGGCGGAGCCAGCAACCGCTGATTCCGCCATCATCACCAGCCGCCTCTCCCGTCACCCCCGGCTCATCAAGAAACTACCGCTGTGTAATAGTACATGCTGTATGCTGTGTGTGGTGTGTATTAGTGTATTTGCATGTACGTACTTATCAGTGCTTGCACAGGGTGATGGGAGGGGGGAACTTTTCGTTTTGACCAAACTATGACTGGTTGGTTAACGTTTCGCCACATGTTAAAACAGACGGACAGAGGATAATGAGCTAGAAATTTGTTACAGGTATGTTTTAACCGTTAACCTGTTTTTAACCTATCAAACCGTTAACCTGTTTTTAACCTATCAATATTTTATGTACATAGCATATGTATGAACTTTAAAGATTTCAACTTAGCTTTAATTAGGGTCGGTATTGTTTTTCTTGTGGTCATTGTCCTGCTGATCCACAGAATAAGAGAATATATGTAATAATAGTATGCGGGCTGAGAATTAGCAGAAAATTAGGAAGTAAGTGAACCAGCCAGTGTAGACAAACAGATAGAACCAGGATTCTGTAGTGAACCTGGAGCAGAGGACGTGACCAACCGACCGCTCTCGGTGGCAGAAACAGTGGCTGATTGGTCAAATTTAGCGACGATGGCCAAACAGACCGGCGTCCAATTTTAATTTGACCAACCGGCGTCCAATTTTAATTTGACCAACCGGCGTCCAATTTTAATTTGACCAATGTATCAAAGTTCAGAAGTGAAAGCTAACGTCCGTGTAATCTTGCGTTTAAACATATTTTGCATAATGAAAAGTTATTATACGGGATTTTATTACTGGTTCTATTTGGCTAAATGTAGCTAACGCCAATTTTTCACATAGACCGGCGTCCATTGTGATACACGGACACCCAATACATCATACTTGTTTATTTCCACAAAGCAGACGCAACACTGCCATATTTGCGTCACCTAATTTATAATATTTGACTAAACGAAACGAAACTAAACTAAACGAAAGCTGAGGGTATTAAAGTCAGGGGCGTGCTGTGAAGTTGCATAATACACACTTTATCTCATGTGCAATTTTATTGATGCCCCGAAACTGATATTTTGACCTTGACTCATGACAAAACATAGTAGTTACAATTACAGTACGTAATTGCGTATTATGTGCCCACTAGAGAGTCCTCAGACTAATCTGAGGCAACTCACACATACGTACACAATAGGGTCCTCTCCAGTTTCGTCAAGGCCGCCTTGAGCCAGCCCTTTTACGTATTAACAGCCCTAAGCCTTTGCCCACCCAAAGTCAACCCTGGCTGGCCAACCATATGAAATACATATATGGCCAGCCGCATGTTTACATGGTCAACCCATCCCCGGTGGAACACTTTCATCAAGTGTCTGATCTACGAAGATCATATTCCTATTCTCAACAGGTATGTATACCTAGTCCACCTACTTTGACGAGCTCACCCGAATTCCATATGCTCGTTAATAAAGTCTTGTACCAATGCTTTTACAAGCTCAGCCTCAGTATCTTTCCGCATCAGACAGACCTACTCTACCCGAGGAGCCGCCCGACAAGAAATTTGTCCTTACTAGTCCTCTCTCTTTTTCCGCTGTAGTGGAAACAAAGCACATAGCATAATTATAAGTACATAATTATAGCCATGACGGCTTCACTGCCTGTATGTGCCTTACGCCTGACCTGGCCGGCCAGAAACAAATTTCCGTTACGTCTCTAATCGACCAGATTCGGTGTAAAAATAAAAAATTTCTCCAAATTTTCTCCATTCCTGGGTGCTACCGCCCCCAGACCCCTGCAACACTTTACCTAAGTGTCCTTTGGCTTTATCTAGAGATGGAAGTCTCGGTTTTTTATCTATATATTCTAAATCCTCCTCTGTATACGCCATAGGGGTCCATTCAAAACGGAATCATCAATAATAAATTAAAGAAACCTCAGATTTGTGTCCAAGCGTTAAAACTACGCCCATGAACATCAAGATCCAAATTTAAAAAAATTGACCGCTTGAACTCCCTGATTGGGGGGTGTTGAGTCCAGGGTGGTTCCGGACAAAAACGAACCGCGGATTCGTAATCAGGGGCTCAAATTATTTCTATTGACATCAAAATTCCAGTTTCGAAAAGTTGACCCCATGTACCCTTGTCGGCGAAGAAAGGGTACCCTGAGGGGTGGGGTCGAAACGTTGCCCATGAGAGTCAGAGACAAAAATAAATGTCAGATTTTTGTTGAGCGGGGCAAATTATATACACCTGTAACATAAAAATCCGACTATCGAAACTTTGACCCCTTGTACCTGTCATGAGGGGTACTCTGAGCGGGGGGGGGTCGTAGGAGAGTTAACGAGAGTCACAGACAAAATAATTAATCTCAGATTCGTCTTCAGGGGGTCAAATTACACCTATGGACATCAAAATCAGAATTTCGAAATTTTAACCCCTTGGACCCATTGTGGGGGGGGGGTACCCTAGGGGGTCGTAGGAGAGTTAACGTGAGTCACAGGCAAAATAAACCTCAGATTCGTGTTCAGTGGGTCAAATTACACATATTATGGACATCAAAATCCGAATTTGGAAATTTTACCCTTTGGACCCGTTGTGGGGTAAGGTACGCTGAGGGGGGGGGAGGAGGGTCGTAGGAGAGTTCACAAAAGTCACAGACAAAAATAAAAACCTCAGATTCGAGTTCAGGACAGCAACTTACCCCTAGACTCTAGAGACAAGTTTTGAGAAAAAAACTAGAAAACAAAATTTTTGACCAAAAAGTACCCAAAGCCCCCTTGAGGAACACATTGGGGGGGGAGGAGGTGTGCAGTCAGTGGAGGAGTAGGCTGGGGGTAATAATATTATCTGTTCGCAAGTTCACAATCCATATCACACATACATGTAACGGGGTCCAAATTTTGGGGGGGCCTCTACGCCAAATTTTCAAAGAACATGAAAAACAAACGGCAAACATTGAAACATAGTTATTCTACTGAAAAGTTACATACGCACATACATGACACACAGCCAACCTCCATCTATAACCGTGATAGCTCTATTGCTCGAAGCGGCCTATTACGGGCCTACCGAAATACACGTGTCAGGGGGTATGGACATGCCCTGAGGCTTTTAGGCCGAAATTCAAAAAAGCCCTCGTTAGTTTCTATTCCACCACTGTACCACCTGACATGCGAAACTAAACAACTAAACCATGCTAAACCTATTCGTACCTGTTTTTGGACCCCAAAAAAGGGCTTTTTCCCCAGACAGCACAGCCTCACAAGGAAACACCAGAGCAAAACCATTTTTCCGTGTCTATTGCAGTAAATACGAAATGTGAAAAACCAAAAAAGCTGTCGCTCCAACCAAAAAATTGGATGATTTACCGGCGAGAACAATATATCTGGGAGGAAAAAAGAGCGAAAGTCCGTCACTTTTGGGGGTCCCCAGGGGTATCTCAGAAAATACTTGACCAATCCAGGGACATTATGGCAGCACTTAGGTATTGCCAAAGGGAGTACACAACAGATAATTTTGTGTAAAAACTCCTCTAAATTTTGAGCTGAAAAAAATCAAATTCTCAAAATCCGCAATAGTACCAAATTTGCCTATTCCAGGGTTGGGTGCTATCGCGCCAACCCTGATTCGCACACAATGAAAATACGCAAGCAAAATGCACGAAATGCAAAAAAATAACAAACAGAAATCATTTTTAACAAAACTTAAAAAATTGCACAGATAAAAATATAGCATAGTTTAAAAAAGAACAGATAAAAATATAGCATAAATGAATTAATCACCTGAGTGGTGCTGGCAAGCGGAATGAATTCTCGGCTGGTTCCCGGTGCGTTGAAGGGATCGGGCGTCTCGTAGACCACCACTGGCTCCTTGGCATCTGAAACAAAATTTGTTTAATCATCTTAATTTAATAAAATTTTAATCACCATTATGCATCCATTGAAGCACTGGCAACAGAGGTCCGATCAAGTGCTATTAGCCTTGAGGCTTATTCATACAATATGTAACGGGGTCAAAAAAATTTTTCGAGGGAATGGGGGGCTCTCCGGCCAAATTTTGGGGACCCTCCCCCCCTAAATCCTCAGGGGGGTCAACCCACCCCCTTATAGACCAGGCACGCACCCCCCTCCCTCAACCTCCTCTCCGCCGGGGGTAGGGCACCCCTCCCCACTGCTCGCCGATGGCTCCGGTGCATCTCTGGATAACTCTATTTAGCTGAAACTTTAAACGAACCAGAACTGCATCATCAAACTATTTATGTGAGAATTCTCTTCCTTCAATTTTCTCCTTCACGTCGGCACAATTTTGGCAAAAAGTTCACTATACGGCAGCAGTGAGAAATGAAAAAACTACCGATCGGTATTTATTCCCCTGCAACTCCCCTTTCACGCAAGCTAACAACACTGGACTCCTAAATCCTAAATGCTCTGAAGAGCTCTGAAGTCAATCACTCCCATTTTTGACAAAAAACGCTCGAAAATACGTGACAAGACGTGATGTTCTATATTCGTTTAACCTAGCTTCCTTACTGTCGTTTGAATGTATTAGCGGTCATATTGGAAGACAATAGGTCACTTTAGACTATGGTGGTAGAATTTATTGCCATGGTTGCCAGGCAACGTATACGAGTTCATTATACTAAAAGACGCGTCATGTACTCGAAAGTGTCAATTTGCTGATTATGTGTGCAGTCTATATTCATAATATTTAACCAAAATGAATAAAACAAAAATGTCTAGATTCCTTTTTTTGCAATTATTGACAGGCATTGTACTTTTTGTCTTCTCGAGCCATAAAGTTTTACGAAATTCAAAAAAGTTCTTTTTTTGAAGCTTAGTTTTTAAGTACTAAACACTGAAGCAATTTGAAAACTTATCCAAATGAAACTATGCATGTGTTGAGTCACCTACCAGTGAATTTAGACTAAATTGGAATTAAACTTCAGCAAGTCATATTCTTTGCATAATCAAACATGGCGCAAAAACATGAAAAAATGCAAATGGATAAACACTCAAAATTGTCAACAAAACAAATACATGTGCTCACGATTTTTAATTATTTGTCTTTAGAATGCAAAGAACCGCTAGTAAATAGCTTCTAAAACAACCGAGTAACAGCTCATCAAAAAAGCTGCACATACGAAACTACCACCTTGAGGCAGACTTGTCCCGAATTCTCAAAGCTGGTTAGCTCCACCTCCCAATGTACACCTTTGATCCAGAAGTCAACCTACAATGCTTATGGACAGCCTTAGAGATGGGCGTCATCAGAGCGGTCACATTTAGCTCCGTCGTCTCCTCCGTCTCTAGCTCCGTCCCGGACTCGTCGTCGCCCAGGTCGATCAAGTCCGGCACCACGGGCGATTCCGGTTCCGTCTTCTTTTTCTGTTCCAGGGCCTGGCTGACGCGAGACGGACGGGAAACAGTGGTGACGGCGTCACTGGGTCTGATCGGCAATTCCTGGACGATTTCCACGTCCGACCCAGACGACTCGGCGCCGGGATTAGGTCCTTCCGAATCCGGTCCTTCGTCCGCCGGCACGCTGGGACGCCAACGCTGGCCGGGTCTGGCCGGAGCCGGGGACGAGGAATTCTGGCGCTTGCCGTTCAAGTTCAGTCCACGCTCGAGGACCGGACTCGTCTCGGCAGCGGCAGATGACGCAGTCTGGAGGGGGCGCAGGGGACTTGACAGGGCTGAGGCCACGCGCTAAAGCAGTCAAGGGGGTCAGGCAGGTTACTAGTGCAAGTATGTATAAATACAAGAAAGGTAGCCTTGCCAAAGTTTGCAATTGGAACTAACCAACCCATGAACTGGTCGAAAAAAGTGAGCTAACACTTTGGTACTAAAAAATAGTATGAGGGCCGATAAACATCTCACAAAACGTTTCAAAGATCCAGAACTCTTTTGTACTGAACACATATACAAAAGTTTTAATAGTATATAATATGGTTTACTCTTTTGGTTTTTATGATTCAGTCCAACTAAAAAACCTTCTGAAGATGGAAAAGCTTCCACTACTCAATATTAGCTTATCTATTAACTGACACTGATTGGTGCGGCGTTTTGCCCCGCCTTGGACGCTGGACAAGTGAGGTACCAGTCCAGATATTGCTCCAGCAAGGGACAAGCATCCGGCGGAATGTCTCTGAAACACGAAGCAAGTGATTAGCACAACAAAAATGAATCCGTTTTTGGAAATATGAATGAATGAAATGAAATGGAAATGGAAAATGAATCTATTTTTGGCAACTAAGCCATTAACTGCTTTTATAATTCCATTGCATTACACACACTCAATGTGGAGCCCCGTGATATCAGCTTTAGCAGAGTAGTTAATGCGTTCAACTAAGACTGACAGTCCCAAACCCACCATCCAGTCAGTATACGACATACGTTTACATCTTATTACGTAATAATGGACTCAAAATTTTGCGGTGTGCCCTTCCCTGCTCGACCAAATACCATGAAGTTTTCAAAACTTTCAACTGAATATTTAACCCACATTACCCACTAGCTCCGCAGTTTGGATATCACTCTGGAACTTTAGTAATACAGACAAGCTCCACACACCATAACCCTATAGCAACCGGACTTCCCCTTACACCGCACTGGACCTACTCGGCGTGCAATCCCTTGACATTGGCCGCCCTGAGCTTGGTCTGCAGTGCCATCGTGTCTGCGTGCTGTCCCCCCGTGGGCCAGTTGCCCTCCAAGGTGCTGATCAAGCGCACCAGTTCCAGTTCCGCATCCCCCACTCGGCTCCCCCCACCGCGAACCCGCACCATGCCGCCTGGCTCCACCATGACACTCACCTGAAAATAAATATATATGTATATTTGTTTATTAAATTTCTTGAGTTTAAATTTAGTTTAATTGTTGACTTTAGCATAAATGAAACTTTAATTATACATATAATTGAATGCATACATGTATGAGGGGAGGCCCCCCAATCCCAAATCGAGGAGCCGGGGGGGAGGGTCACCAAAATGTGGGCAAAATTTACAAAAAATGGCCCTTTTTTGCGAAATTGTTACAAAATTTTGCCAATTTTAGCGTATGTTTGGTCGATCAGGGGGGGAGGCAGTGTTTTTTTTTTGTCAAAAATTTTGCGTCGTCTGACGCACATGCCCAAATTTTTTTGCGTCATTTTGAAAAAAAGTGCGCAGGGCGGTTATAATGTTATCTAAGCGCGTGTTTTAGGTGAAAATCACTTTATTATGGCACTGGCCGTCCTCAATTACGACTTTGGGGTTTAAAAAATTTTTCTGAAAAAATTTTCATTTCTACCTTTAAGCAGTGGCGTACCTCGAAAAGAATTTCAGGGGGAATGGCTTTTTGATTTTTTGTAATGGGTTAAAATGCACTATTTTCAATATTAACATAAAAATATGTCAATATGAATCGAAAATGCAAGACTACGTTGCCAGAAGTTGCAGGGGTCTGGGGGCGGCAGACCCCAGGAAAAAAATTACGAATTTTTTTTATTTTTAGGCCAAATTTGATTCATTGGAAACGTATCGGAAAATTTTTTCGACCAGGCAATAAAAGCAAAAGGGAGAACCCTTGTGTAAAAATTCTCTTAGAAAAAATTCCGGGAGGGGGGAAATTCCGGCCATCTACCCTTCCCTGGGTACGCCATTGCGTTGCCCATTTAAAAGTGTGCGAAAGCTGAGCTTAACTTATAAATTCTGGTTTCTGAGAGTCGGGGACTTGGACTTTAAAAAACTATGGATACGCTTCACAGTGCGGTATCGAATAGGGACTTAAATATCACGTCAATGTCGGTATGTTGTTGAGAAGCTAAGCAGAGTTTTGAATTTTAGCAGGCTGAAAAAGACTACAAGGATGCAGTTTTGCTTGAAAAAGTACAAAACGGGAACTGCAGTAGTTGCAGGGGTCTGGGGGCGGCAGCCCCCAGAAGCCAAGTATCTGGTTTTTTGGGACTTAACTCAGTTCCCCAGGAGACGGCATCATTACGCCAAATTAGGTTGGCAGGTACTGAATTATTAACACTGTAAACACGCAGCTAATTTCAGCAGATATGTAATAGAATTCTCTCAATCCAAACTTTGATACTAGCGCGGCAATCATCTAAATACCCATTGGCATTAATTGATGCTTTTAAGAAACTTGCTGTTGCTGGGTGTGGCATGCTTCGACACGATTTGTTCTAATCGTATATAATCTTAATCATAACTAATCATAATAGGTTGTTAACTGTCATTGAAACCAGTTGTAGCTGTATACAGATCAAGCTTGAAACGTTGGACATATCAGAAAATTTTACAAATTTGATGGTTTTGACGCAATTTTGGAAAATTTTTTCGCGCCGAAAATGCCTTTGTCAGCACTTTTTGGCCAAATCAGTTATGACAACTTTCAACCTCAGCCGAAAAAAAGTGCGTCACGGGACGCACATGGCCGAAAAAAAGTGCGAAATGTCAGAAAAAAAGTGCGGCGTTTCGCACTTTTTGACGCAAAAAAAAAACACTGGGGGGAGGGTCCCCAAAATTTGGCCTGAGAGGCCCTTCCAAAATTTTTACCCCGTTACATGTATGATTGAACGCGACTGTAAAACCTGCATGAGAATTCAGATAAGATCCACTGTTTGTTTTTGCAAATTTTATCTCACCGACCATCATGATTTTGAATTCTCTTATTTTGATCAGCACCCCCCCCCCCCCCAGAACCAAAAGGAGTCTCTATAAAAAAGTAACCTTGAAATGTTTCTGCAAGCCAAACAGCACCACATCATGTCCGATGAAATCTGCCGCTTTCTCAGAAACGCTAAATTTTCTTTCCACTTCAAATTGATGACACGCAATCAGGAAATCCTGAAAACAAACACATACACAACGCAACTTCTAAAAATACACATAATTAATGGGCAGACAAACAAACGTGTACACATTGTATATAACATTGCTTACTGTTTCTATATGACTGAAT
>JASANF010008461.1:0-13017 GCA_030248245.1 Trissonchulus sp. WLG1_4 | reverse complement strand
GACTAAAGAAAGAATAAAATTAAAAGCCTGAAGAAAGAGTTTTTGTCAGATAAAAAAGAGTAGTCTTTTTGGATTTGTATGCATTAAAGTTCAGTTACGATTGTAAAATGGCCTGATATGTTTTGATATGTTTTCTACGCCAATTCGCAACTTTCGAACTAGAAATTAATGCAATTGCCTTTAACTGGTTTCTAAATGGTGCCGAAACCCGGGAACTGGAGCCAGGCCGTTGGACACTCCGAAGTCTGAACTGTTGCGTATTGGCAGTTTGGGTGTAAGCCTGTGATCGGTCAAAGTGACTTTTAATTGAAATATTTCGCTACGGATTAAAGACATGTCTGATGGTGACAAAGAAAAGAAAGTGCTGAGGGCTAGGCGGGGGGCCTTGAGGGGGCATGCAACCCGGTATTCGGAAAGGGCCAAGGAACTTTTAGACGAGGGGGCGGAGGCTGATGTGGAGCAAGTTGCCATTGTTCATGACAAGCTGGCTGATTATCAAAAGAAGTTAGAGTCTCTAGACAATCAGATTTGTTATCTCTGCGATGATACCGAGATTGATAGTGAAATCGAAACTGCTGCTAGCCTGCAAGCTGATTTAGTAGATGCTGTAATAGATTTAGCCAACCGAAAGCTAACGTTACAGCAGAAGGTGAAAGAAAATGAACTTTCTTCAATTGTGGGGGGTAGTGTAGTAGATAGAGAGAGTGTTTGTGGCTCCGTGTGTTCACGGCGAGGAGTAGACAGAATTTCTGCAAAACTCCCAAAACTAGTAATGGCAAAATTTGACGGTCAACCCCTGAAATGGAGAGAATTTTGGGATTCGTTTGAGTCAGCAATTCACTCGAACAAAAGTTTAAGCCAAGTAGATAAATTTAACTACTTGAAAGGGCTATTGGTTGGGGAAGCAGAAAGAGCAATTCAAGGAATTGCCGTCCCAAATGCTAACTATAATTCTGCAATAGCTACGATTAATGAACGGTTTGGTAATGAGCAAACTGTGATTTTTGCTCACTTTGATTGTTTGTTTCGCTTACCTGCTTGCTCCAAAGAAACTTCCAGGCTGCGCTTCACCTATGACGAATGTGAACGACATGTACGAGGATTAGAAGCCATGGGTGTGACGGAGGATCGTTTTGGCATCGTCTTTGTTCCTTTAATCCTGTCCAAAATTCCGGAAGATATTCGCGTGGATCTAAACCGAAAGAACGGATGTAAATCCTGGGAGCTGGCAGATCGTCGCCAGCTGTTGGAAGAAGAGATAGTTGCGCGAGAGCTTGGAGAAACCAGCGCGCATACCATGAAAACAGCCCCAACTAGTGCCCCGAGGTTGAAGCAAGCATCGTCTCCGCCCCGAGTAGCGACGTCAGAAGCCCTTTTAGTGGACTCAAGATCAAAACGGCCTGCCAAATGCGTCTTCTGTGATGGTTCGCACTATTCGGACGAGTGTGCAGAGTACCCGGATTTTGATTCAAGGAAAGTGAAAGTGAAGGATCGATGCTTTGCCTGTTTGCGTCATGGCCATTTGATTGCTGCTTGTCCGCGACCGAATATTTGTGTGTACTGCAAAAAGAAACATCATCGGAGTTTGTGCTAGATGAAGTTTGGACGTAAAAGGATGTCGAAACCGGAGGATCGCTTGCCGACATCAACACTGAACGTCAATGCTACTGAATATTTCCAGTCGCCAGCTATGCTGTCATCTTGTCAGCATGTTTTGATGCAGACAGCGACAGCCGAAGTACGAAATTGTGATGATGCGACAACTAGCCAAGTTCGAATTCTGTTCGACACAGGAAGCCAGAGGTCCTTCATCACCACAGAGTTGGCGAAGAAGTTGGGTTTAAAAACCGAAGGGTACGAAACAATTTGGATTGCCACTTTCGGGGCTGAAAATGCGCGAATGCTGAAACTACCAACGACAAATTTGGATGTTCAGCTGCTTAATGGTAGTTATAAAAGGATGTCAGTGAATACTGTGCCGTTCATCACGTGTCCTATCCGACGAATGCCAGTGAATCTCAAAAAATTTGAAATTTTGTCTGAGTTGCAACTGGCTGATACAATTCCAAGTTCTGCGGAGACTGCAGCGATTGACATGCTGATCGGAAACGACTATTATTTCAAATTTGTAGCAGAAGAGCGGATTCAACTTAGTGATCGCCTTCTTCTTGTGAGGTCCAAATTAGGCTGGATGTTGTCGGGAAGAGTGGATACTGAAGCCGAAATAAACCTTGCTACTTCACTGCTAACTCTAGATACCACTGCGATGCCGTCCAGTCTGGATATTCAGCTTGAAAGATTTTGGAGATTGGATTCGATTGGTATTGCTGATTCGGCAGACATTATTGATGATGATGTTGCTGTCCAAAAGTTCAACGACACGGTCAAATTTGAGAATGGCCGGTATGAAGTAACGTGGCCGTGGAAAGAAGAAGAACCAGATTTGCCAGAAAATTATGAGCTGGCTCTCGGTCGTTTAAAGTCTTTGCTTCGACATCTCGAAAAGACCCCAGAAGTAGTAAAGAAGTACAATGAAACAATTGCAGAGCAAATTCGGCTTGGGATTGTGGAAGTGGTGACTCCAGAAACCGAGCAAGGCCCGAGAAAGCATTGCCTTCCACATCATTGTGTGATAACCCCGACCAAAACCACGACAAAGTTAAGAGTAGTTTACGACGCTTCAGACAAGAGTCGAAGGGACAGAAACAGTTTGAATGAGTGTTTGCTGCGCGGTCCAGTACTGCTGAAAGATTTATGTGGACTGCTTCTGCGGTTCCGACTAAGTCCAGTGGTCGTCTTGAGTGACATTGAGAAAGCCTTTCTACAGGTTGAATTGCAAACACCAGAACGGGACGTCACACGATTTTTATGGCTGAAAGATTGCGACAAGCTGAAAGTGGACAGAAATTGCACCATTTTACGTTTCTGCCGGGTACCGTTTGGCGTAATATCAAGTCCCTTTCTACTTGGAGCCACAGTGGCCCACCATTTGAAAACAAGTGACAGCAATATTGCTGCTGAAATTTTGGGCAACATCTTCGTTGAAAATGTTTTTGCGTTCAAAGAGTCTGACGAAGACGCGTATCAGTTGTATGTGGAAGCAAACGAACTGTTTCGTAGAGCTGCTATGAACCTTCGGGAATGGTTATCAAATTCAGCTGCTTTCATGTCAAAGCTACCTGACCAAGACAAAGCACAAGAAACGGTCACAAAGGTTCTTGGTCTGCTGTGGGACAAAGATGCTGATTCGTTTACTGTTCCAATTTTTAAGCAAGAAAGTCCAGTTACCAAAACAAAACGAGGCATACTTCATATTGTTTCCACGATCTTTGATCCTCTGGGATACTTCAGCCCAGTGACCATTAGAGCAAAGCTGTTAATTCAACGCATGTGGAAAGAAAAGTTCGACTGGGATGAAGAGTTACCCCAACACATTCGTGACGATTGGAATCAACTGGTGCCTGCTATTGCTGAAATTCCAAATGTAAGGATAAAGCGTCATGTTGGAACAGCGTTAAATTTTTCGAGTGGGATTGCAGAACCTCACTGTTTTTGTGACGCGTCTGCCTTAGCCTACGCAGCATGTGTGTTCCTACGCACTGTTACTGGCGAGAAAATTAGGGCTGATCTTCTCCTGTGCAAAACCCAATTAGCACCAATAAAGGAAGTCACAATTCCGCGACTGGAACTTATGGCAGCGGTTATTGGTGTCCGCGTTCTGAATTTTGTGGCTAAAAAAATAAACATGGAAAGTTCCAGAAAATTTTTGTGGTCCGATTCGAAATGTGTTCTCCACTGGATCAAAAGCAAAAAATTGATGCCAGTATTTGTAGAAAATCGGCTGAAAGAGATTAGAAACTGTGACATAGTTGAATTCCGCTACGTTCCGACTGCGGAAAATCCTGTAGATCTACCGACCAGAGGAAAGACTACAGAAGAAATTTAAAACTCGACTTTGGGTGGCAAGGGCCTGACTGGTTGCGTGATCCGGAGTCTACATGGTTGCCGAACATACCTGAGCCTATCACTGTGGAGCCTGATGTTATGAAGACTGCGGAAGTGTCAAATGTTGTAATTGGAGATGAAAATACACATGAAATTGTGAACATACAGCTAGTCAAGTTTTCTTCGCTCAAGAAGCTGCCAAGAGTCACTAGTTATGTTTTCAGATTTATAGATAAGCTGCGGAAACGAAGTCAGGAAACTGGCCATTTAAAAGCTCGGGAGCTAAAAGAGGGTCGCCGCAGATGGGAATTTTATCTTCAGCGCTTCCATTTTGCATCTGAACTTTCTGCGATTGTTTCAAAGAAAATGAATAAGTTTATATACCGACTTGGTATCTACATTGACCAAGAGGGACTGATGCGCTGCCGAGGACGTCTGGAGAATTCAAATTTATCGACAGAAGCGAAGTTTCCGAAACTTTTGCCAAAAAATTGCTACTATACACAACTGATAATTGAAGGCTGTCACTGTCGTATGGGCCACACAGGGTCCCGGCATGTTTTAGCCTTATTACGACAAGACTACTGGATTTCACAAGGAAGACGCCAAGTAGAACAAGTAATCCGAAAATGTAGAGTTTGCAAGCGTTGGGAAGGTGGACCGTATAAACCACCTGATTCTCCCCCTTTGCCGACTTGTCGAGTTAGCGAAGGGCTACCTTTTACCTGCACTGGTATCGATTACTTTGGACCCCTATTTATCCAAGAATATGATCCGGCTGGTACGACATACAAGAAAGTGTGGGTGTGCCTGTTCACGTGTGCTGTAACCCGTAGAATACACCTGGAGCTCGTCTTAGATATGACCACCGAGGAAATTTTGCTTTGCTTCCGGCGCTTTGTGTCGCGACGAGGAAAGCCAAAGGTTGTTATATCCGACAACGCAAAGCAGTTCAAGCTTGCAAAGCGTACGCTTAAAAAACAGTGGTCCTGAGTGTTGTCGAGTCAACAGCTCGGTGACTATTTTTCGGGGGAAGGTATTGACTGGATTTTTATCCCAGAACACGCTCCGTGGATGGGGGGTTTCTCTGAAAGACTTGTTGGAACTGTTAAGCGGTCTTTAAAGAAAATGATTGGAAGAAATTGTCTCGACGTGAGCCAGCTAACGACTCTAATGACCGAGGTCGAAGCGATAGTTAACTCTAAGCCTCTGACTTACGTCGACAATAGCCCTGAGCCTAGCGTCATTTTGACGCCGTCTCATTTTTTATCCGGTAACCAAAGTGTAGGAATGCCAGGTTTTTTACTGGACAAAGATCTGGATTATAAACCGAAGGAAAGCTCCGCAGACGTTTTAATTTCCAAGTGGCGAAAAGGGAACTCTCTCTTGGATAGTTTTTGGGCCACGTGGAAAAAAGACTATCTTGTTAATCTTCGGGAAAGAAGCGAGACTCTAAAAACGCGGGGACATTTTCGGGGGACCCAAATGTTGGGGATGTGGTTCTGATTTTTGATACTTTGCCCAGGGGACAATGGAAGCTGGGAAAAATTGAGCGCCTTGTGGTGAGCCGGGACTCATTAGTTCGAGCTGCCATAGTCCGGTTACCAAAGGGTGGGTTATTACAACGTCCCATCAAACTTTTGTGTTATAAATGAGAATTAGGGCCTATGAGACTCGGGGGCTGTGGTGTAGTGGTTAGCATGCTTGACTTCGAAGCAGGCGGCCCGGGTTCGATTTCCGGCGCCCCCATTTCTTTTATTCTTTCTAAATTGGGGCCTCCTCTTTCTATTCAACATAGTGGCGACCGTGACATAGGACGGAGAGGATAGGGCCGGGTCCTCAGGACAGCCCTATCCCCGAACCGTCTTCGGAGGTGGGTTAGGAGCCCCATGCCCTGGGTTGAGGTTGGAACTTCAACCCTTACGGTACTCGTGCTGTGTGCTGTATGGATGTGTACATAGTCTCTTTCTGATTGGTCCTTCGGTTATGGGTAATCCGAAAAACCCTCGGTTTCGGTTAGGGGTGAACCGGAGAAAACCCTCGGTTTCGGTTAGGGGTGAGCCGGAGAAAACCCTCGGTTTCGGTTAAGGGTGAGCCGGTCAAAACCCTCGGTATTGGTTGAGAATCGTTCTGGGTCGATCGAGAAACCCTGTGGTTGCGGGTAAGCCAGGAAACCCTGAGTGTGGTGTGATTGAAGTAGGCTTGGAGGCCTACGTGTGAATATGCTCCGCCCTTGAGGCATCGGGTTCGCCCCGGGAGCTTGAGTATCGACCGAGTATCGTTGCAGGGTCGCAACGATGTTCGAAAAGGGGACCCTGTTATAAATGAGAATTAGGGCCTATGAGACTCGGGGGCTGTGGTGTAGTGGTTAGCATGCTTGACTTCGAAGCAGGCGGCCCGGGTTCGATTCCCGGCGCCCCCATTTCTTTCATTCTTTCTAAATTGGGGCTTCCTCTTTCTATTTAACATTTGTACCCCGTGGAATTCTCGAATTGCCCTAAAGAAGAAATACCTCTTGCGACCGGTATTTTACCTGATCCTAGTCAACAGCGACCGAAACGAAAAGCTGCTCTGGCCGCTAAAGAAAAATTGCAAAGCGTTCGTGCCGGGAGTGTCAAGCCAAGCACGAATTTAGCCGACTAAAGAAAGAATAAAATTAAAAGCCTGAAGAAAGAGTTTTTGTCAGATAAAAAAAGAGTAGTCTTTTTGGATTTGTATGCATTAAAGTTCAGTTACGATTGTAAAATGGCCTGATATGTTTTGATATGTTTTCTACGCCGATTCGCAACTTTCGAACTAGAAATCAATGCAATTGCCTTTAACTGGTTTCTAAATTAATATTTTTAAACGAAAGTTATTCTAGCAAGAACCTACGTCAACTTATGAGATAATAAAGTCATGGAAGTTATTAGGAGCGCCACCTTAACGAGGTTAAGGACGCAGTTTTATTAGAATTCTGACAACAGCTGCGTCTGATTATGTCAAACTCTGTTTGTTAGGGATACAGTCAGAGCTGATTAGACCCACACTTGCCAAAGCTAAGACTCATATTCGACAGCCTACTAGGCTACTTTTTTGCGCCTTTTCATAAATCATATTATGTCGAATGATACGATTCAGTAGTTGTAGAAAGTTACATAAACTTTAGTCGATCTTAGGATGAGTTACTGAAGTTAACCCTTCCATTCAGAATGTTACTTCAGAGCAATAATTAGCACTATCTCAAACCTGTCGGCTTTATGTTTCACAGAATCAGTTACTTCACGAGGATGCCTTAGGTATCCGAGTGAAACGAGCCGGCGACCCGCGTGCCAATTCTGCCACAAAGTTGTCACTGGGAAGCAGGCTGAGTCCCCTCGGAAGATCCAATCTCAGCCAAAGGTTGGACTTTGTCCAATTTAGAAAAATTTATGAAGGAAAGGGTTAATCCAGTTGATGTAATCCAGTTAATATTAGTTTATGAAAATGCCCTATAAGCAAACTTACTTTGATAAGCGTTTATTCCAACAACGAGTAGCAGAGCATAAACAGGTAATAACACCATTTTTAATAATATTAAAATGATGATACCACTAAACAAGCAACAATTAATAAACAGATACTTCTACTGAGCCAAGGAAATGTGCAAAAAGATGAAAAGAAAACGTTTTTTAAATCAGTGCACAAAAAAGTGAACCTTTATTGATGACACTGTTTGAAAAGTTGAAGTGTTTCCGAAAATTTTATCCACATCAGACACTTTTCTCAGATAAAACCCATTTACTAAAGCTTTTGAGACATGAAAGTTTTCAGTGTTTATCAGTTTTCATAAAAGTGAAACATGTAAAAAAATTATCAGGACAAACGATTGAATAGAGTTGGGACGACTACTGAAAAAAATAAAAGTTGGAAATTAGCTTAAATTAACAGTTTTTAATTTATAGCTGTCAGTTTTATTCTAATTCATCATTTTATACTGACAGTCAAACGACTTTAAAGGGCACGTTAAATTACAAGCAGACAATATAAACTTGTAGACACTAGCCAAACAGTATCGTTCTAGAACGATTTAATTATCCAGTTGTTAGGTCTCAAAACTCAATTTCGGGAAGAATAGAAAACCGCCAAAATTTTCTGGTACCTCGATAGTTTCAAGCCGGAGTTTTGTTAAATTTAAATCTAATCCGATAAATCCAATTTTGGATAAGACCCTAGGAGTATTTTTTAATACAGATAACGGCTTGTTGCACAAAGTAATTATGACTGAATGACACAGCCTAATAGGTAGCAAATGTAAAAAACAATCAGTGGAATGAAAAAATGAAATGGCCGCATACAAACCGTCACTGATTCTACTTCATTTATTTTCAAAACGAATTCATCATTTTGACTGAATGAGACTCTGCAAATCTAAAATGCTAAATAACCGGGTAATGCTATCCAAATATTAGAAATTAGGCACGCTAGAAGGCCTATCATTTTTCTAATTACAAAACTTTTGACGCATTTTTTCAATTAGGTATACGTTTTTCAGGAAGCTAATCTGAGCAAAAGATGCTCCTAATCAGTTTTTAAGTAACTATTCTTATAGTTTTTGTACGTAAATCAATAAGTAGGTGACAAAATGTTTATTGTTGTTTGGTCTTTTAGGGGCCGCGTATATACTATATTCAGATTCTGTGAATCCAATGTAATTTTGGGTAGGTCAAATTTCCACTGTTAATTAACACTGGAAGGGCAGGTAGGTCAATCTTGCTAAGGAAATGATGTGAGGATGACGGACAGCAGCTGTAACCATGCAGGATTGCAAAAGTTGCGAACCGGTGGGGTGTCGAACCCCCTAACTTCTCACTTGAGATCAGATGCTCAGTAAATGCTTAGCGCACTACCACCTGAGCCAACCGTCCTTGCTTATTTCTGCAGTTTCTAAGATCTTTGTTAAACTGAAACTAAAGCTGAACGTTTTTAAGGCTGTAGATTACTTAATTAATGAATTCTTCTTCGCCTAACTTTGCTTTTTATAAATTTCTAATTTCGGTGAAACACAGTTCGATTACAGTTACCTACCTACCTGTACCCATAATGCATGAACAGTACACTGAGATCTTGTGTTTCACTAGTGCATAATATCATATCTAGAGTGTATCATGTGGCTCGTTGGTCTAGTGGTATGATGCACGCTTCGGGTGCGACAGGTCCAGGGTTCGACTCCCGGACAAGCCCAATTTTGAATTTTTCTAAATCAAATATTTTGTGACAAAAACTTTAGTTTAGGATCTGTTCTTCGTAGCTAACTTGCAAAAGTCTAGTTTTAAACTTTCCAGACCTTCTTAATCATTTCAAAAATTGTTATTCATAATGGTAACCTAAATATCCATTTTTATTGAAAGTGGATATTACATATTTAGTAGAAACATTGTCTTATGGCCAGCTTCCCTGTTGTTTCAGAACTGAATTTGTATTGCACATGGTTTTTGAACTCAGGTTATTTGGGCTGTTTTAACTTGATATCAAGCTATAGCCTAGTTAAATTAAAATTATTAGACTTGATTAATTAAATTGAACGCCTAACTTTTTTAATACTCCGTATATACGTGTGTGTAAATATTGCTTGCTTGCTGAGGTCGTGGAAATAAAGCCACTAAACTCATTTACACTCACAACTCAGCAATCAATGTAACTTTTTGCAAAATTTTATTATGACATTTGTTTGCATGTTTTTTCATATTTTGACTTTTGTGTCAGTTTATCAGTAAGGCCTATTCACACGAGGGGGCATTTTGCTCCATGGCGTACGCCATGGCGCACGCCATGAAGCATGAGCGGGCGCATTTTATTTTGAATGCTCGCTCGTGCGCCCGCTCATGCTCTCTCGTATGAATAGGCCTTTAGGCTTTGAAGCAGCTCAGCAGCAAATGTGCTGCGAAAATTAGGATTGAAAATCACTTATCCACAAATAATGGCCGCGTTTAATATTTTTTTTGGAATATTGACACTCAATCCTCACAATGTAGCCACTTCTCATTCAGCATAACAGCTTGTTTGGTCTTGATCTGCGAGTTATGTGAGATGTTGGAGGTGCAAGATGCACTCCACTTTCTTATTTGTTTATTCTACAAAAAAGCATTATCTTAATAGTAAGTAATCTTACAGCATTCGAATCGATTGAAATTGACGATGTTGAAACAAAGTTTATATCTTGTTTTGTCACTGACAATGTACAAATTTTGAACATTGTTGCAAAATTTGCTTATATTGCCCTTCAAAAAAATAATAAAACAAGGGAAAACTTAATCATAAAATTGCTTTGTCAAAATTTGAAATTATGGTTAAAATATTCTTTTTCACTTTAACTTTGATTTTACTTAGTTTAGTGGGTACAAAGCCAATACATAGCCTACCTGTATTCACCGAGTATAAAAATCCAAAAGGAATGGAATATGATGCAACGATTGCTACCCAACAATTTTGGTTTAGTCGCAGTAGTCACTTTATTAAATTCAAATCATTTTAATTTAGTTTCAATTACCTTTTAATTTATTTGTCAAAAAACTTACAACAGTCAGTGACGATAACTGCAACATTTTAAGTAGTTACACTTGGGGCTATACATTTGTCGAAACTGTTTTTTTATGTAAAACAAAAAAATGGTTACGAGCAAGCAGGGGTGGACGCGGGTCGTGGGTACCCGCGGGTTGGGTTGGGTTGGGTCGGAAAATTTGAGCCGTGAGTCAACCCGCGGGTATCCACTTCAGGCTGCGCGGGTCGAAAAAATTTTTTCCGACCCGCGAAAACTGGAACCTGAAGAAATTGTCGACAAGGGTCCCTCTTGGTTTTTATAGCCCGGCCAAAAAAATTTCTGATACGTCTCCAATTGAAAAAGTTTGGTCTAAAAATCAAAAAATTCTAAAAATTTTTTCTGGGGGCTGCCGCCCCTAGACACCTGCAAAATCTGTGGCTTACTATTCCTTGTTATTAACTTTCATGAAAGCCTTTATATGCATGTCTCCTAGAGCACTATATGCATGTACTACTATGCATTATGTTGTATTTACTTGTGTAATATTTTTTTAACATCCATTTGTTCTGACGGCCGCCGCCCCTAGACCCGCACAACACTTAGTTTATTTAATTTAAATGACCAAATTTACATTTTGTTATGTAAGCCACTTCGCCAATAAGTGTAAAAATAATTGGATTCTGGGGGCTGAAGCCCTCAGACCCCGCAATAGTGAGTTTGAACAAGTGAGCAAAAAAGTGGACAAGGTGCGAATTCCGGTGTATAATGTACGTTATGGTTATAGAGTGGTGGGTCAAAGTGGGTCGCGGGTCAGGTTTTACGGCGCGGGTTGGGTCGCGGTTTACCCACGAGTGTCGAGCCGCGGGTTGGGTTGGGTCGCGGGTTGAAAATTTCGACCCGCGTCCACCCCTGCGAGCAAGCATCGCAACCGGCTAATAAAGTAGGCATAATATTTCATTCTCAAAAAAATGTGCCTGAAGTATGAGCCATAATTTTCAAAAAATCATCCCCTGCAGTAAAAGATAATAAATATAGCTTAATTTTGACTACCCTAAAGGCTATTAACAAGGACGGAGGTAAACCTAAAATATGGACCCACATTCAATTTTCGAGAGGGTATCATTTTTTTTTCAAAACACAGAAAATTAGTGTGAATCAAACACACTGAAAGAGGCGCTATTGCAGAAAATCACTGGAAGCTTTGGCTGAATTTTCCACTTTGCAGATAAAATGAAAGTTTACTATTTAGGTTTTCAAATTTTTTTAATCGGACAGCATATTATAAAATTGTTCATTGTCAAAAGAGTGTTTCTCGATAAAACACCTCTACAGTAAGCTGTTTCTGTACAATTAAGTAAGATTTGTCTTGTACGGAAGGCTAGTTTTGCTCGAAGCGTGACGTCAGGTCGATCGCTAAATTAGCTCCAGTTTTTTTGAAACTACCAAAGCATTTCGTTAAATTCTAAAGTCTGAAAAAATAGTTGCGCCACTTACTTATTTTAATGGCATGACTTCTTTCACTACTTGCTGTACTCTTGATAGTCAAAATGTATTCTTTTCGTAACAAAACACTTATTTCGTTTTTCTGTCAGACTTTAGTTCAAGATCGGGACACTACAGTTAAGCCCGGTTCATACTCGTCCTTGTCCTTGTCCCTATCGCTTTGTCCTTAACCGATTCCAATAAAACTATCTGGTCAATTAAGTTGATGTTTACCTTGAGGCAAGTCTGAGTCAGATCCAGATCGTATGCAAAAAATTAGGGTAAGTTTCCCATGTATCACGGTTTTTTAGATGCCTCGGAGAAACGGCGATTCGGCTATAGCCAATTATTATACACGGATTTGTCTAAAATAGCCGGCAATAGCTGTGGCGATTTTTAGCACATATTGCCGATTAGACTGTTTCGCCGCGGCTATAGCTCGCCGTGGCTATTTTAGCGATTTTCAAATGGCCAAGTTTTGACTGAAGAAACGTGGCTATAGCCAGACTATGGCTATTTTTGAAATCAAGTAGAGACCCCCTAGAAGTGGCGATTCGGCTATAGCCGCCAATAGCCGTTACAAATACACTGTTTGGTCTGAAATAGCCGGCTATAGCTGCTGCCAGCAGTGGCTATTTTTCCACTTGTGCTGATTCGCCACAGATATAGCTCGCCGCGGCTATTTTGGCGATTTTCAAATGGCCAAGTTTTGACTGAAGAAACGTGGCTATAGCCAGACTATGGCTATTTTTGAAATCAAGTAGAGACCCCCTAGAAGTGGCGATTCGGCTATAGCCGCCAATAGCCGTTACAAATACACTGTTTGATCTGAAATAGCTGGCTATAGCTGCTGCCAGCAATGGCTATTTTTCCACTTGTGCTGATTCGCCATAGATATAGCTCGCCGCGGCTATTTTGGCGATTTTCAAATGGCCAAGTTTTGACTGAAGAAACGTGGCTATAGCCAGACTATGGCTATTTTTGAAATCAAGTAGAGACCCCCTAGAAGTGGCGATTCGGCTATAGCCGCCAATAGCCGTTACAAATACACTGTTTGGTCTGAAATAGCCGGCTATAGCTGCTGCAAAATA
>JASANF010008459.1:0-13553 GCA_030248245.1 Trissonchulus sp. WLG1_4 | reverse complement strand
GTGACGTCCCTAAGGAATCGAGCTTAAGGATAAACCAGCCTTAGAAATTTTTATGTTAGGATTGCTTTATAGTCACGTGTTGAGTTTTTTTGTGGAGATCCGCTAGTTTTTTTAGATAGTGCTATGTTTTTTTTTCAGATTCTGGTGGCTGGCTTTGCGGTGTCCTGCTACGCGTCCACATTCTATCGTGCCGAGCGCAAGCCATTCAACCCGCTGCTGGGCGAGACATTTGAGTGCGTTCGGGACGACAAGTGCTTCCGATTTGTGGCCGAACAAGTAGGATTCCATTTTGGACTGCTCTGTCCGATCTACCCGCTGATTTAGTGATATATTATTTTTGATATCAGTTTTTGTTAGGTGTCTTGCAGAAAACGTTGACAAATTGTTAGTTATAGGTGATTTTCAAGGCTTTATCAACTCGCCAAAAGAATCTAGCTATTACGCTCGAATCTAGAACGGTCTGACTTATGTATTTCGTGGCCATAAAATGTTGAACACTAGACAAAAGAAAACGTCATGTGATTTAATTATGAAAATAAAGCTTGTTTCACACGACGGGGGAAAAGCCTGGGACACCCCAAGGGAGGATTCTCCACGTTTTTCCATATTGTGTGAAACAGGCTTAACATTTTTGCAGCCATGAAGAGTACAGCCAGTAGCTGCTAAAATCAAAGCCGCCTGTTTTGTCAGCATTTTTTTGGTCAGACTTTAGTTTATTTTACTTTAGGTGTGCCACCATCCGCCCATCTCGGCGTGCCAGGCCGAGGGTCGTGACTGGGTGTGGTGGCAGGACGCCCGGGTTCGCATCAAGTTCTGGGGCAAGTCCATGGAGATTCAGCCACAGGGACAAGTACATCTCACACTATCGCCGTAGGTCACAAGTGATATAAACACATTCGTAAGCCTGGTTCGTCCGTGTCCTTATCGTTTTGTCCCTGAGCGATTCAGAAACTACTGGCCTACCAATATTGTAGCAATTTTGTGAATGGACAAAGTTAGGGTCATGTCCAGATTGTGTGCGAGAAATTGAGCAAGACATTGTGTCGATTTCCTGCAACAGTAATTTGAAATGTTGATGTGTCCTTGTCACTGTCCCTATGTCCTTAAGGACAAATATGAACCGGGATTTAAGGGTTGATTCATATTATTATACGTGCAGCCTTATGTCCGATCAGCCAGCAAAATTACGCCGCAAAGTCGTCACGCCAATAATGATGTATAAAATCAGAATCTGGCGTTATTATTACGTAATTTTGCCGACTGAATGGACTTCTTTTCGGTATAAAAAAACTGGTACAAAAGCACCAGGCGACTTTTTATTGGTCAAAAGATTTCAAGCTTCAATTAAAGTGAAAACTACCATTTTTGTTATAGTACTATCCATAGATGCACAGAGGAGGGGAGGGTTCAGGTATCCATCCCTACCTCAGGGGGGTCGGAACCCGCCCCCCCCCCCTCAGATAGCAACCCCCCCAGTCTGATGGACAAAAAAGTGCACCAGAATGGAGTCAAAAATCGAAAAATTGCTAAAATTTTTCGGCTGCGGCCAAAAAAGTCCAAGCCCAGCACTGTTCGGAAAAAAAGGGTGCCGGATTTTTAGTAAAGTGCCAGATATAGGAATCGGACCTAATTGTCTATAATTATAATGTTCCGATTTTACATCGTAATATTTTACTTTATGGGTAGAATGCATGGAGGTAGTGTTGACGTTAAAACCAGTATAAGGCGCTCTACATTTTAGTAAAATAGAACATCGTAACGAGTGTTTCTACACGTATTACATAGGTTATAATGTTGCCCTTAGACTGCGTTTAGCAAGACTGAGCTAGTAAGACTGCCTTTATGCATTCCACCGTTTATGTGTTTCAGCTGGTCAGAAGAGTATGTGTGGAACAAGGTGACCACCTGCGTGCACAACATGCTCAGCGGACAACGCTGGGTGGATCAGTACGGGGAGATGGTGGTCAACTGTGCCCAGACTGGTCTGCGAGTGCGACTGGTCTTCGAGAAGGCCCATCGACAGGCCACGGGGCTGGAGGTCCAGGGCACAGTGCATAGTCATGAGCGGCCCAGACAACCACTGCACCGGCTGGTGGGCAAGTGGAATGAGGGACTCTATGTGGACTCAGAGCTCACTGGGAAGTGCATTTGGCGGGCTGGTATGTACCCATGCAATATTATGTAATAACACAAAATTCTTGAGTACCCATCCCACCTGGAGTGCCCCCTCTCCACTTAGCATACTTAATTTTCAGCCCCTTTCTCAAAACGGACGCTATTTTCACCGTTTTCTGCGGAAAAAGTAGCTGTTTTGACAGTTTTTAACCAACTGTTGACTGTTATTTGTTCAAGCTTTATAGGAATAGTAATTATAATTTGCATATTGAACTATCTGTATGTGTTTATTCTAGTACTGTCTTAAGGAGTGTCTTGTGCTCTCTGGGGCTTCGTTTCTGACGTGTCACACAAGAGCAGCCGAGTCCTTTTTAATTTTTTTCATTATTTTTTAGCGTCGATGCCGCCGAACCACCAGCTGTACTACGGATTCACGCACTTCGCCATACAGCTGAACCAGATCACCCCCCAGGCCCACAAAATACTGCCCCCCACCGACAGTCGGCTCAGGCCCGATCAACGGTAGGGGGCTTGTCCGTTTGTCCCTAAGCCTATTTTTATGGCACGAAACTGCTGGTGGACAATGTGTGCCTGTTGAGAATAGGAATATGATAAAAATATTGATGATTTCGGCAGAGGACGATCTACTCTATAATCCATCCTCTGTAGACGCAGGGGTCCAGGACAGTGAGCCATCAATAAACCTGTTTAATATGTGCCTTGATTTTTCATTTTGTTGTTTCAGGGCGCTGGAGGAAGGTCGTGTTGACGAGGGCGATGAGATGAAGGATAAATTGCAGGAGGCGCAGCGGGAGAGGAAACGACAACGGGAGGCTCGGAACGAGCAATACCAGCCACTCTGGTTCCAGTAAGGCTACAATCATACATTCATACATTCATTGGCTCGACTCAATTCATACTTAGGATTGACTCATACTTACAGCCGTATGTTCGTTCAGCCGGCAAAATTACGAAATAAACACGCTACAGAGCAGTAATTTTGCGTTAAATCTGGCCAAACTGACATTTTGCTAGTTTTTTCTTGTCATTATGTGGCATTATTATGTCCCTGTTGTGTAATTTCTGGCTTACGAATTTCTTTATTGCACAAAATTTGTCGTAAAGAGTACTGATTTTCTAATGTTAATGATCTCGATGTTAATACATCAAGAGTACTGAATTCTTTATCTCATTATGTACGCTTGAGATGATTATAATGGTTATTTCAGAGAAGTGAGCGACGGGAAAAGTGGGACTGCGTGGCGCCTCAAAGGGCAGCCGGAGGGGGATTACTGGCGCGCCAGAGAGAACAGATTTAGCGGATTACAATTTGAGCCCGTCTGGTGACCCCCCCTGGTATCCTTTTGATTTTTGACCCCCCGGTTTCTTTTTGACCTTTGACCCCCCGGTTTCCTTTTGACCTTTCACCCCGTGGTGCCCTTTTGACCTTTGGCCCCCCTGTTATCCTTTTGATCTTTGACCCCCCGGTTTCCTTTTGACCTTTGACCCCATGGTGTCCTTTTGACCTTTGTCCCTCTTTGGTATCCTTTTGACCTTTGACCCCCCCTAGCACTGTTATGCTTAGCTATATTGGGCATATTGTTAATGCTTTCTAACTTTTTTATAGCAGGATATAATCCATATGCATATTATTATTCGCCAGTTATTCACAAATTGGTGACTACGGTACATTCGATGTTACGTATTGTATAGAATTGTGTTTTTTAATGAAAATTAACTGGGTTAGATCTCCTATGTTATCTCTCATGACATATTTTTTGCCAAAGATTTGACCAATTGGGTACACTTGCGTTTGTTTGCTGAAATTATAATAGGTAATCTGATTATGACTTTAGATTTATGAAGTCCGTCTTCTCTCCCTAAGAGAGCGCAGCACAAAACTAAAGACAAAGCAAGACGAAGTGAGGTGGTGAGGTATTAAAAAAATGTTTATTGTCATAAACACATCGTCTTGAAGGTAGAATTATATACTATTATACTTTTTTGTCTCAGGGTGCAGCATTTTTTTAGTACTTTACATAGTGTTTCCAGTAGACTTTTTTCGTTTTTTTCCGAAACTAACAGGTTTAAAGCATGCTTCCTTTAATGGTGGTCATATATTTATACGCCAGTTCTGGTTATATGATTGTAAATGATTGTGCTGTAGTATATATTTTGCTGTGCATTTTGTGCTGGTCGCATACTGTGTAATGTACGGGTGTACGTAGCTCGGAGCTTTATGCACAATTGGATTTAACGCATTAGAGATAGTATTTATTATAGTAACTGAAGTATGGAATTTGGCACTGTTGAAATCAGTGGGTAACAATAATGAAATCTAACGTGTTATATCCATTTTTGAATAAAGCACCTTTATATAGATTTTATATTGATTCGTAAACGTTTAGTATAGAATATTTTTAAACCCGGTTAGTCTCTGTACCAGTGTCCGTTAGTGATAAATATCTTGATTAACTAACTATATCATTAACTATCAGCAAAATCTGTTACTTCTTCACAATTATTTTTTTTGGATTTGCACTGACTGATAATTTCTATTAATTTTTTTTTGACCAAAGCAAATTCGTTACTAATTGAATGATAATATGACTATATAGAATAATAAAGATTCATTCGGTGGGTATTTAGCAAAAAAGTTTCAAAAAATCCACTATTTTGTGGATCCAGTCCAGAAGTAAGTGGTTCGAATCCCCCTGGTCCCTTTTTCCCCTTTTTCACACGTTTATCCTCCACCCCTCATTTTCCTCATGACCAACCTGCTAACAGTATTATTTTTGTAATTTCATTTTTGAATATTGTGATACTTAGACCATAAGAGTTTTCTATTTTTAATTAGCTGGTCTATTACTGGCATATTTATAGGCCACATTTTATGGGGGGGGGGGGGGGGGGGCAGCACCCCCCGTGGATGAGGGGGAGGGCGTCGACCAAAATGGGGGGGCGCACCAATTTCACGATAAAACACTATTTTTACACGAGAAAGTGGTTATTCGTTAAATGTTACGTTTTCATACGTTATAGCTACACTAATACTAAATTTAGCCAAAAAGGACTCAAAAACCCGACGAACACGACATCGCTACAGCCAAAAATTCGCTAAACCGTCCTCCCGAAAAAAATTTTGGGCTATGGTGGGCTACCCCATCTGAAATGGGGGCTCCACCAAATGGGGGGGGGGCGCCCCCTCCCAGCCCCCCCTACTAAAAATATGCCAGAATTACAGAGTGTATATATATTGATTGCGATTATGTAAAGTAGATTATATTATTGATATAGTATTTGTTTATATGCACTTTGGTAGGCTGTTAGCTCTTAACCTTTTACGGTATATTATATTGTCTATAATTGTGCGTGTATTTGAGATAGACAGTTATGTTGTAAAATTAATTACCGTAGCAATAAAGTAGTGTAGTTCCATACTACACTTCATTAAACAGATTAGGTCAAAGTTCGTTTATAAAATAAATAATATTACATAATGTTTGTAGGAAGCTAATTTGCTAAACCAAGTTTTTCAGTCCTCAAAATTTCATAAATGTTGCGACAGGTTAATGCTAAAGTGA
Organism: Trissonchulus sp. WLG1_4; assembly: GCA_030248245.1. Classification (NCBI taxonomy): domain Eukaryota; kingdom Metazoa; phylum Nematoda; class Enoplea; order Enoplida; family Ironidae; genus Trissonchulus; species Trissonchulus sp. WLG1_4. The sequence continues at coordinate 7,854 of JASANF010008459.1, read as the reverse complement.
AATTGTTATAATCTTTTTTGATACTCTTATGAATGTCTGACATTCAATGTCCCTTAGCCAGCCATATTCTCAAAATTATCCATGGGTGAAATTAAACTATTTTCATACTCATACATGTATATAACAGCACCAAAATTTTGGGTACCCCTCCATTCTTTAGTGGGACCCTCCTCCCCTGCGTCAACTCACTTTTGACCCCCATCCCAATCCCAAAAATTACGCAATTTTTACCTTTTTTACCAAAAAACACCGATTTTGACAATTTTTGGCCAAAATTTTGGTAAAAATAGCTTAAAATTCACAAAAACACGCCCATTTTTTCAAATTTTGGCCAAAGTTTTTCACCCGCCGGTATCCACCCCTCTCTTTTCTTCCTGGCGGGACCCCCCCTCCTTCCTCCGGGACCGAATTTTTGGGGGGAGATCTTCCGCCCCATCCCCCCGCTACATGTATGACTATTCTTGGTCCCTGGAAATTTTAGGTTAAAGCATGTGTTAAGTTGACTGTTAATGTTGAAAATTTTTAGGGTCAATTATCCGTAGGAGTCAGGTGTAGTGTAACCAAAGTTATGGCATTTTTTGACCAGGATCTTGACTATTTTATTAGCTATGATTGCTATGTTTTTTGTGAATATTTGCCATTTTATCCTTACCTTTACTTGTGGGTAAAGGCAACCTAACGTACCCATAGATAATTCTGAGAATACCCCCATAGGTGTTTGTTTTGCTGTGAGTTTTCAAGTCTAAGCGAATGTTTAAAGCATTTTAGCTGATTGGCCCAATCGGATATATTTTAGGATGTATAATCTCTTTTTGTCATGATTCTCTGATCGTTTATCGGTTTTCTGTATTGATATGTCAGATTGTTGTGAAAACTGCCAGAAACTTTTGTTTTTTCGTGTTTTCAGTTTCCGCAAAACCTAGCTTTCTTAGACTGGATACTTGGCTTTTTTATTTTTTGAGTTTTTTATTTTTTTACTGTAGGCTATTTCTTTGGTGATTTCGACAAAGATTGTGAAGGAAAAGAAGCTAGACGGATATTGCTTTTTCGGGTTCTTATATGTTGTTTTCAAATATAATGGGTTGGATATCTTCTAGCGAAAGTGCTTTAAAGCTTTTGTCGCTTCGGGTGTATCTTTTAGGAGCTTCAACTTTAATAAACGTTGGTTTAGGATTTTTGATTTCAACGTTTTGATTGAGCTACCCATTGTGTTAGGATAAGTTTTTTTCGAAATTAATCAGCATTTTATGTTGTTTTTCATTACTCTTTCACTACTTAGAAATTATTGAATTTTTAATTGTATATATAACTCCTTGCAGATGCACTCTGTGCTACAAATGTGCTGTACAAGTTCTTCTGCACTATACAGCTTGCGTACATTAAACTGCTTGCGTACCCTACGTTACTTAGGGGGTAATTGTTTTTTAGGTGTTTTTTTGCAAAGCCATAGCTCAGCGTTTACAAATACAAATCGCAAGCAATCTTTTGCAGGTTTTTTAAATTGTTGGGTTTTTTTGGTGTGTTTAAGAAAATTTTTTTGTAATGTATAGATCGGTCAGAAAAACAGGTCACTGCGATTATGGAACTACCACCTTAAGTAGAACAATATCTTAGCATGCATGCGTAAATGCATGCCATGCATTGCAACTTGACCTTACATTTTGTTACAAGTTCATGTGGTTTAAGCAAGGTCCTTTCCAAAATATTTTTCACAAAAAGTTTGCGCCACAGCTTTGAATTATTTGATTACCTGTTTGGGCTGAAAGTTGGTAACATTTTTGACATGTTTAAAATCCCCAGGCATCTCCCCCATTTTTTTTATAACTAGTCAATTTACTGAGAAACTAACTTGAAAACAAACGCACCGAAAATTTAACATATTTTCTTGTAATTAAAACCCTCTAAAAATATCCACAGGTGAATTTTCAAAAAAGTGAGAGACATGCCTGGGGATTTTGACCTTTCTTTTGTCCCAAAAATTTATGCTCAGCGTCACTTATGCCTGTGGATCTTGACCCTTACAGTACTGTGCCAAAAATTTCTAATCAGGCTTTGTAACTTAAATTCTATAGGCGCAAAGTTTACACAGAAATCAGAAAAACCTCGAAAACGCAACTACTATTTTCAAGTGAACTAAGGACACTAGGTTTTGTGTACTTGTTTATACATACTGTTGAAAATTTTTACTTTACTTTAGTCTTTAAAATTTGAGTGATTCTCTTGGTTTTTAATAAAATACTTGATTTTAGTTTGGTAAGTTGCAAGCATTTTCAAACTGATTTTACGGGTCTTATCTGGAATTGGATTTAGCGTATTAATTCAGATCTATATCACAGCACAGGGTTGCAGTAGGACTCTCGGAAATGTTGTCGATTTTATTATACTTTATGCAAGTCACTACTTTACCTCTGTTTGGAGCAGTGGTACGAAAAAGATAAGTTTGTTTAATCCGCTAAATCCAGTTTTAAGTAGGGCTCAAATTATTGTTTACGTTGGTGTCTGATGTCTCAGTGATTGCAGTTTGACCAGTAAATTATTGTGCGTTGCCAGAAGGTTTGTGTGGGTGTGTGTTGAGACAAACAGTATTGCAGCTTTAGTGTTGTGTTTGTTGTAAATGGCTCATTATTTGTGAGACAGGATTTGGCCGTATATAGTAGAAAAGTAATTAATGCTAAGGTGGGTAGTGATGTTAAAGTTGCCTTGTGAGTTTCAGTTTCAGCTCCTATTTCATTTCAGTTTCAGCTGTAGTTTCAGCTCCGGGACGAGTTGAGTTTCAGTTTCCGTTCCAGTTTAAGTGTCAGCTCTGCTTTAGTTTCAGTTTCAGCTGAAGTTTCAGCTCCGAGATTGATTTATGTAGTTTCAGTTGAAGTTTCAGTTTCAGTTCCAAAAGCATTTAGTTTCCGTTTCAGCTTTGCTATATTTTGCGTTAGCTACACATTTTTACTTATCAGACGGTCGCCTGAGCAGCCGTACGAAACCCCAAGCTTACATTAATAAACCTGGTCTATTAAAGTATCTACATAACATTATTCGTTACCCTCGCTGCTAGGTTTCTGAAATTGGGCACTTTGTTGCATTACTTTCATAATCATGGCATGAATAAAGTTTCAAAAAAAGTTAATTTGGTGCAGCGTTATTGCCAAATAGATTTGAACATAAAATCTATAAATCTGAGAAATATAATTTTACGGTAGACTTTCAAAAATGACTAATACATGAAACACTGGACATTGTTTTACGGTATGTCCACTTGTAACTACCTAACGAAATTTCCCAGCAAGAGTACATACGCTAAGTATGTACATAGGTAGGTATACATTCTTGTTAGTACCTAAACCTGCGTCCACTCACAAAACACCTACCTACTTCTGCAATACTCCCACTACCCATGCTGTGATGTACCTGACCCTTGAGTATTATTAACATAGCAACCGTGCGCCTGCCATAGTTTAATACTAAAGTCGGACAAAAAATGTCGCACCACTTGAGAAAACGAAATATGTGATTTTGTTACGAAAAGAATAAATTTTTTCTATTAAAAGGTGCAGCAAGTAGTCGCGGAACTCTTGCCACTAAAATATGTAAGTAGCACATCTCGGTGTATATATTTTTGTCAGACTTTAGTCCGGTTCATACTTGTCGTAAGAGCTGTCCGCGTCCGAGTCCGTGTCAGTATCCGGAAGAGTGGTTTGTTTCACAGTTATCCGGATGTCCGTAACAAATTGTCTAGAGTGTCCGCAGGTAAATCCTGTGCGCAATTCCGGATGTCCGGAAGGCGGAAGCCCAGTTGTGTTCAATTTTATGAACAACCTTCCGGACACGGACATAGGCTCGGACGTGGACAACTACGGACAGGTCTGACTAGTATGAACTATGTAGGCTTTCAGAACTTAAATGCACTATCCGCTGTATCTGATGCACAAAAAGCTGACAGACGGAATTGCAATCGAATTTCATAATGTGGTCAAAAAACTACAACTTTTCTGATGAAAAAAAGTCAAAATTGCACATTGCTTAATTTAGGCTTAGGTTCGGTTTCGTTGTGTGGCACTGTGGAAGTACATACGATTAAAAATTGCCGCCTAAGACGAATATCTATAATTCCCAAAAAACAGTTTAAAGAATTGGTAGTTCATGATGAGGTGTCTCATATGATTTTTGGCCATTTTGTTACAAAGAGTTAAAAAATGAATATGAAAAAACTTTTGAAACCAATTAAAGCGTTTTTGCACAAATTTTCACACATTGCTTAATTTGCAATTTTAAACAAAATCGGCCACACCAAAAAAACAAGACTATTATCTTGTGTGTGATCGTCGATCGATTAAATTAATTAATTAAATTAAATTTAAATTAATTAATTTAATTAAATTTAATTAAATTAATTAATCGTGTGATCGGACTGCTGAAATTAAAACTTCCTAAGGTTGAAACTGAAATAACAGTTTCAGTTTCAGCTTGTACACACACGTACCCCCACACATACAAACTCAGACACACATAATATGTAGAAGGCAGCATTGGCAGAAACTCGCTTGACCTGAAACTGAAACTATGTTTCTGTTTCAGTTTCGGCTTGCCACTAATTTTAGTTTCAGTTTAAGTTTCAGCTCCAGCGGCATTTCAGTTTCAGCTGCTATTTCAGCTCTAGACCGATTTTTGTTTCAGTTTAAGTTTTAGTTTCAGCTTTAGAATAGTTTCAGTTTCAGCTGAGGTTTCAGCTGCAGAATGGATTTAGTTTCAGTTTAAGTTTCAGGCGCTGAAACTGAAACCTGTGCAAGCTGAAACTAGTTTCAGTTTCAGTTTCCGCTCACATCACTAGATGTGGGGGAAGGATTGCCATGTGCGAGATCCGTATGAAACTTTTTGCTAGTGTCTAAATCGCACGTATAGGCTGCCACAACACTGGAGTTGTTCTATTTTCGCTTAAAGACCGCAATCATTTTAAGTCCTATCAAACCATGCTGAGTGAAGAGGGGTTGTCCCCACAGCTCCACCATTCACACCTACTTTGGTTTCATGAATAACCGTATATGAGTTGTGTTTGAGATCGACCCGCGACCGCTAGCCGGCCCGCCGGTCCGACAGAACTTTTTGCAGATCCTTGTCATTTCGGCTTAAGTTAGCGTGCTGGACTCTTTATGCCTACTTAATTTGGTCGATCGATGGAATGGGGTCGTTTTTGCCGGCGACCGAATTTCGTTTGGGTGGTGACGGGGAGTGCAAGTACTACATCTCACACGATCATGCAGGCATCCTACCCTATGCGAATGTGTCGTAGAGTTTGCAGAGTGATTGATTGCTTAGGTGGATGGATAAGTGGTCAGGGCCCGTCCGGAACATTTGCTGCACCGGGGCGGGCTTTGTGGGTGGTCCCACCTCACACCTGTGCCATCATCGCCCACCACAATCCCACCCCACCCCACCCTAGTGTGTTGCAGGGCTGAGTGATTGCTGGGTGGATGGATGATTGGTCAGGGCCCATCCGGAACATTTGCTGCATCGGGGCGGGCTATGTGGGTGGTCCCACCTGTGCCATCATCGCCCACAAATGTCCTCACATCAACGTAACGCTGACGGATAAGTCGCCCGAGCGTATCAAGCAATGGACCACAGATCAACTGCCAATATACGAGGTATGAATCACATGGTGTGCCCTGCAACTTTTGTTCTGCTGTTTAGTTCAAGCACGGAGTTCAAAATTTAGAGGATACTCATTGGCCAAATTTTGATGACTTTTCTCCATATCGACCAAAAAATATTCTGTTCTATCCAAAATTTACGAAAAATGCAATTTTTACGCACTTTTTTCCTTCCCGGGCCCTCAATTTCGGTCCTGCCGTCCCCGCTGATAGTTATATGTTCAACGGATAATTGCTTTTTTACCACACATTTTGTTACTTTGTTTTATTTATTTTATTTTTATTCTGTTTTTTTTAGCCTGGCCTGGTGGAGCTGGTACGGTCGTGTCGTGGGCGCAACCTGCACTTCACGGCGGACATGCGGCAGGCCATTCGCTCGGCCCAGCTCATATTCATCTCCGTCAACACGCCCACAAAGTCATATGGCATTGGAAAGGTGGGGCTCAAGTGCCATATATTTAAGCGGGTTGGGGGGGAGCCGTAATGAAGCGCCCCATTCATAGGCCCCTTTAAATATTCCCCAATGATTTTTTGAGTCGTGCGTCTTATCGTGATCTTACTGCATCTTCTCCACATTTTGTTAGCGTGCCCCCACCCCTATTCACGGGAGCTGCAGGCGTGTTTAGTGCCCCCTTTGCATAAATGTTACCTAATTAACGATATCAATTTATTTTCACATATACATGTACCGGGGTCAAAATTTGGGGGGCTTTCATGCCAAATTACCTTTATGGTCCCCCCTTGATCGATGAAAAATACCCTGAATTTTACAAAATTTTGTGAAATTTTTCCAAAAAAGTGCCATTTTTACTAAATTTTTTTCCAAACTTTCGGGACTTTTCCCCCGGCCCCTTTTTTTCTTGGGGGGAGGTCCCCCCTCATGCATGTATGACACTAGTTCTGAGTCAGCTTGGTATACATATATTAACATGTTTTGTTACTTTACTATTGTTTTTTAGGGCCGTGCGGCGGACCTGTGCAACGTTGAGGCGGCAGCACGGACGATCGGGGAGATGGCGGACGGGCCGAAGATTGTGGTCGAGAAGAGCACCGTGCCCGTCCGCGCAGCACAGAGCATCAGGGCTGTGCTCAGCACCACTAACACGTTCCAGGTAGAGTAGACGAAAGTCTGACCAAAAAGTGCTCAACACTGAGACTAAACGATATATACTCGTGTTGTCATGAATCTAGATTGTTTTGTAGACAGACAGACATACGGACAAACGAAAGATTGAATAATTATACCCTTTACGCGCAAGTGTAGAGAAGACGTCCCCGTGTCAATAATTCAGCTCATATTAAATGCAGCGGGGTCAAAATTTCGGGTGTTATATAATCTTCCAGCCTAATTTTATGGACTCTACTCCATGATTGACCAAAAACAACCTACATTTTGCAAAATTTTTGAAAAAAGCGCCGTTTTTATCCGCTTTTGTTCAAATTTTTTTGAGACCCCCCTTTGATTTTGAGCAAAGGCGTGCCCCCAACCCCCCAAATTCATGCATCACATGCTTTAGTTTACAAAACAGGGACCAGATTTAGTATTCTAGTTTAGGTGCTGTCTAATCCCGAGTTCCTGGCCGAGGGAACGGCCGTGGGAGACTTGCTGGAGCCAGACCGGATTCTGATTGGCGGAGACGAGAGCCCGGCGGGTCAGCTGGCCATCCAACGGCTCCGCGAAGTCTACCTCACCTGGGTCCCCCCCGAGCGAATCATCACCACCAACACTTGGTCCTCCGAGTTGTCCAAATTGGTCAGGGGGCCCTTGGTTGTGATTTTTAATTCATGGCTATTATTATGTTGCTGTTTAGTATATGTAGTTAGTGCCTAATTAGCTTGCTGTTATACGGTTGTGTTTTGATTGTCAGTATATCACTTTGGTTTGGTGTATAACAGTGGTATGTGAAATGTTAATACAGGGATAAGGCATTCTTACTAAAGTCTGACCAAAAAATGCTGGACCTTGAGACAAATAGGAACACGCGATTTCATTACTAACAGAACGAATTGCAAGCATCAAGAGTACAGCGACTTGTCACAAAAATCTTGCCATCTGTTCGGCATTCAGCAATATTTCTGGTCTGACTATAGACAGCATCAGCATCGAAAGGACCCAGGGCTGATTGGAGCCACCCATCTCTGAATCTGCAGACCAGCGCTCTACCATTTGAGCCAGACACTGTGTCAGTTTTTCACAGCGACCATAGTTTGT
>JASANF010008458.1:0-26223 GCA_030248245.1 Trissonchulus sp. WLG1_4 | reverse complement strand
TGATGAACACCTGTGCGACCTCTTGCGACGTCTGTCCCCTCAATGGGTATGCTTCGGCCCATCGGGAGAAATAGTCCACTATAACTAAGATGGCTTTATTGCCGTTTTGCAGATCAGGTGCTTTGGTAATATCCATTGCCACTCTTTCGAATGGTGTCAAGACCGTCGGCAACAGCCTAAGTACTGCCTGAGACTTTCTCGGGCCCTTGTCGCAAAAGGCGCATGTTCGACACTTTTTGTGGAATTCCAATACATCTTTTGTCAGGGTCTGCCAATAATAACGAGATGCAACACGGAAATGTGTGGTGCCATAGCTCGCATGGCTACCACCCGCAGGCTCAACATGGCACTCCTCAATCAATCTAGCCTGAAAAGATGGTGGCACCACCAGCAACTGGGTAGACGACCCCACTCGGGTGCCTCTCAAGCTAACATGGTATCGATATAAACACCCATCAAGAAAAACAAAGTCATGCCCGAAGCGACGCAAATAAAGTGCGAGGTGTTCATCATCTGGAAGAGTCTTGCGCGTTAGGAATGCCACTATTGCCGAAGCAAAAGGGTCGTCTGCTAATGCTCTTTTCCATTGTGCCATCGAAATGCTATTGGGCAAAGCTGGCGTGCCCTCTGAGACTACTGACACACCTGCACACAAATCTGCTAACGGGTCCAACTCGTCTGCCTCAGGTTCAGTGCCCGCCGGTGGGTTGCGCGACAGCGCATCGGCCACAACATTCAAACGTCCAGGTTTATGGATGACTTTATACTTATACTCCGAAAGTGCTATGGCCCATCTAGCTACCTGCCCCCAGTACACTTTGGAGTCTGCATTCAACATCCATTGCAGAGCCTTGTGATCCGTATAGATGGTAAACGGCTTGGACAGCAAGTAGTGTCTAAAGTGGGTGACCGACCAGTAGATGCCAAGGCACTCTAGGTGCGTATTGCCATACCCTTCCTCAACTCTGGACAGGGATCTGGCTGCGAAAGCAATAGGGTGTAATTTCCCCTTCTCGTCCGTCTGCTCCAGGACAGCTCCCAAGCCTGAGCGCGACGCGTCAGTGACCAAAATGAACTCTTTAGAATAGTCCGGGTATGCTAGACATTGGTGCTGTCATCAGGCTCTTTTTCAGTTCCTCAAAGCTTTTGTCACAAGCGTCGTCCCAGTCAAAAGAGCAATCCTTTCGCAGCAACCGGTAAATGTTGCGGGAAATTTCGGCATAGCCCTTGATGAATTTCCGATAGTAATTACACATTCCCATAAAAACCCGAACTTTCTTGACATTCTTGGGGGTTGGGAATTGTGCTATGGCATCTACTTTGCCCATGGCAGGTTTTATTCCCTCTTTGGTCAACACGTGACCCAAAAACTCAACCGACGCTAGAGCGATTTCAGTCTTATCGATCTTAAAATAGATGTCATGGTCAGTCGCCCGCTGCAACACTACCTGCCAAGACTTTATATGGGCTGCCTCGGTGGTATCAGGTAGCAAGATGTCATCGATATAAACTGGAAAAAGTCGAAATTCTTGAGTGGGCTACTAACATATTGTTTGGTATTTGTTGTGTGTACTTGTTTGCGCATCTTCGGGAAATTTTATTATGTGCTTTGCCAAATTTTTTTCTAAATTGCTATTTTAAAATCGGTGAAAATTTGAAACCGAAAGTAGGCGGAAAAGTGTACCCCAGCTAGGGGGTACCCAAATTATGTGCGCTAGACACGCCGGGACGTCGTGCCCGCGCAGGGGGGCACCTGTTGTATCAATAGGGCTACCCCCTACTCGGGGTAGACTTTTCCGCAACAAGAGAATGTCGAAATTAGTCTAAAACCGCGTTTAAGTGCATCTATTCACACGTCACAGTTCGTCATGTTACGTATTTTACGTACTTTTCAAATTGGCGGTATCTGCGCATGAATAAGCGCTCCGCTTTCTGCTCCATAGTTTTTATAACAATCGAAAGGCTGCCAGCGCTTTAATATACCTAAATTGTAGGCTTACACGTTTCTGAGCAATGACGTGTCGTGTGAATAGACTTTTATGCAAACTTTTATAAATTATACTTTTCACGCTAATAATAGTATCTAAATTTAGTATTTAAAATTATTATTTTAATTCGCTTATTATTCTGGATGATGTTTCGGAAAGGGGGACGTAGCCTGAGTTCAAACTGGCCGCTTTGCAAAAATATATATTCTACTCATGTGTGACTGGCTCACGGCAGTCACAGTTTTTCCAAGAGAAGGGGGGAGGCGCGCTCACGTTTGAACAGGGGATAGGTAGTTAGGTGTGCGCGTCAGTGAGATCTAGGGCTAGGTCCCCTGAGCTAGGCCTACGCTTTTAAGCTAGTTTTTGTTATTTTCTCTTGTTATAAAATGTGATGTTGATTTTATATTAAATAAAAGTTTCGTTTTTCAATAAAATTCTGAATCCGTAAAACTGCCTCTTTAGGGCTTTTTAGGGCCTCCTGATTGTAGTAGCCCTTGGAGGGCTTTGTGGCTATTTGTTGGGGAATTCGTGTGTGTGCCCCGGACCTAATTAGGGCAGATTTGTGAGCGATTTAGGGCACTTTGCCCCGGTTTTCACCGTTATAGCGCGTTCCACTTGGGCTCGGGCGCACGGTCAATTCTGCCCTCTGGCCCTCGCCTTTTCGGCCCAAACTCCAAGAGCCCCGTGGTTCGCGGTATAACACAATGTTGCATGCAACATCGCATGCAACATCGCATGCAATATCGCATGCGATGTTGCATGAAACATCGCATGCGATGTTGCATGCAACATAAAATTGCATCGTGTGAAATGGGCTTAACTGTTTTGAAATAACAGTGCAATAACTAAGATGCACGCCTACAGCAGTGCTATAACTAACTTATACGGCACGCTGTGAATCTAGCAGCGTGCACTTAGTTATTGTCGTTAGTTATTGCACTGTTATTTCAAGACAGGTATGATATAAGTATGGGTTATAGCACTGGTTGGCGTGCTATAATTGATTTATACGCATGTTTCTGTGAAACTGTGCAGGAGCAGGAGCACGAGTGCGCGAAGCGCACGAGTGCACCTGCACGAGGGTTTCACACATGCGTATCAATTACTTTTAGCAGAACCACCAGTGCTATAAGTGACTTGTAAATCGATTCAAGTATAGCGTGCAGTATAAGTAGACTGCACGCTGCAGCGTGCAGTATAAGTCGGGTTATTGCACTTTACCGTAACACTGAATCGAGTTACAACTAAAGTTAGAAGACTGCTTACGTCGCCAACTAGCTCTACAGAAATAGACGGAGCAAGATCATCAGGCTTGGTACAGAGAAGCACTGTAATCTAAATTTGTATTAATTGTTTGAGCTTTTATAGGCCCTCAGGGTGCTAATGGGCTTGTCAAAACCAGGCAGAACAACTTAGTGTTGAAACAGCTGCAACTGACGCTAAGTGCAGAATTGTCTCGCATTTCCGTGATAACGACTAATTTTGTGCTGTATCTATTTGTGGAAAACAAAAATACACTTTTAGATCTAAAGCTGACAATGACACTGCCATATGTGCAGTAATTGCTGCTAAAATGATTTGCAAATTGACGGTTTCTAATAGGATGGTAAAAGCAACAGTCATTAGCAATAACATGGATGCTAAACTTATTCGTAATTGGTGCAATAATTAAGTTATAAAACAAATATTTAACTAATGATTGCTTACTTATAATTGGAGACGTCTAGAAACGTTGTGAAACTGATTTTTGTTATTCTAGAGAAGGAACGTTTGTAACAAAATGTGCACAGCGTAATAATAGCAGCTACATGTTGTGTAACGCAATATGATTTATATGCAAACTCAGCTTACAAGGTACTTGCTGAATTTTTAAAAAAGGTTATTCAGCCATTTCGAATTAGACTATGGACAACAATACCGCTATTATACAACTCGAAATTTGGCATTTGTCATTAAACAAAATTAGTGTATTATGAACTTTTACGTTTTGTAATTTTCCAGACAAAGCACACATACTAATTTCGTGACCAATCTGAGTTAATGTCTTCTTTCAGAACCGTCACAGATTTAAGTTCAATAATTACGATTTCAATGCCTGTGAGTATTTATGGGGTTCAGTTACCAAAAACTGTATGTACATATTTTGTAGTCTGGTTACCATAAAAAATGCAAATTTTATTTTTTTGTTCCTTCTAAAAAAAAGAACAATTGCTGTAAAATCAACTCTACGCATCGTAAAAGCAGCAGCAACATTAAATCAACAGCAGCGTACATACGTGAATAACAAGTAAAGTCAGCTTAAGAGTGCTTGCTGATATTGACGAAAAACGGGTTCGCGATTTTGAATTAAAGAATGGCCGAAAACTGTCTGACAAGCTGTTTTGTCATCGTCATGATGTACTTTTAATAGAGTTTATGGTTTTTGTTAAATTTTGCGGTCCTTAATTTTCCCACAAAGTACACATGTTAAAACCCATGCTTTTGATAAAAATTACCATTTCAAACAGTATACTCTTCAGTTATCCAACATTGCTTATCGCCAAAAACAATATAGTTAAAGTTGCAAAAGTTTTTTTTGAAGTAGACACTTGGTGTCTTCTATTTAAACTTATGCAGTTGCTCAAGAAACAGCATAACAGCTAGTCCTTTATTTGAATTGAAAAAAATTGAAAGAAAAAGAAATAGTTTGAAAAAAGAAAACTGAAAGAAAATTGAAAGAAAGAAAGTTTGAAAGAAATTGGTTTCCACTGCGGAATAAAAACAATTAATAGCAGCGGTTTTGCAACTTTGACGGTAAATAACGTTCAGTGCCTCAGCACAACAGCTGCCTCCTGACCCGTCAGAAAAAGTGAAAGAAATGCACTTGAAGAACCTTTAAATTTTTTTGCAAGAAAGAAATTTTAAAGAAAATGAAAAGAAAATTGTACTGAAATAAAGGACTAGCTGTATTGTTACACAAGCAGCAAAATTAAGTAATAAGGATTTGTCTGTATTCTTGATTATCAATAAATATTTTCAATTGAGTTCGGCCATTGTAGGCTAGCTAAAATCAATCGATCATAATCAGACTCGCCATAAAAAGTATTATACATATGCTACTGTTGAAACATTTCAGTACCGACCATTGCATATATATTGCACTTAGCATTATGTTTATTGTTTATTGTTTATTATTAAAGATTGCAAACACAAAATCCCCAAAGGGACATACTGTGCACAACATAATAACAGAAAAAAAGTTTAATACGCTAACGCAAGAAACAATCACAGAATGTAGTAAATAGCAAACTTAAGAAAATATAAACGAACTACGTTGCTCAGCATTTCTGTATTTTTAAGCCCGGTTCATACTCGTCCTTGTCCTTGTCCCTATGGTTTTGTCCTCAAGCAATTCCAAGAGAACTACATACCTGGCTAAATAAGCCAACTTTTTGCATGCAGATGGCTGAGGTCATTTCCAGACCGTATACAAAAAATTAGCCGAAACGCTTCTAATCATTCTTCAGAGGAGCTGGCCGAAGTTTGTCCTTGTCCCTGTCCGTTTGTCCTTAAGGACAAGTGTGAACTGGGCTTTAGTGTGTAGAATTTGTCGAATTTGTAGAATGTCAATACAAAGCTTTGTCTTGTTGAACAACACATTATTTATTAGTTTTATATAGATTCCTTTTAAACTGCGACAGTGCGAGACGCTGTTTTAAAACTTTTGGTAGATTCAAGCAAATTTACTCTTGTTCTTACCTACAAAGATAGATAGCTTAAATTTGTAAATGTTATGTAAGTCCACACTGTCATGAAATTTTATTTCTTGCACTTTACATTGTGATTTAACATAATAAATGACAAACAGGGGTGCAATACAACGTTCAAGACATTATTTGCCGTCAAACTGCAAATATTACAAAACATCAAATATTAGCTTAATGCCCACATAACACAGAAATTTTTTATCCTCTAAAAAGATCTCTATTATTTATCATTCATGGGTGGCAAGTTTTTTACACGCGGACTCTATTTATGAGATTTTATAACGTTTGGAGGAGTATCACTGACCGAGTGCGTTGTTAAGAATGTCTCGCAGTCTACCAACCTCAATGTGGTCATACTTCAGCAATTGAAAAGAAACTGGAAACTGGAAACTAGTTCTTTTGCGAGCTAGTTTTTTTAGCAAAATTAACTTATTTTTAGGCTACCTATTAGTGTTGGTATTAATTAAGTAACTACTAGACGTAATCTCTTGTCGGACCCAGGCTGATCTTGGTGCGGCATTCATAACCATTTGAGGCCCTCGAGCGTCATGAGTGACACTTCCCAAGCGACTACATTCATGGAGGGAAACGAAATACCCTAAACGGACCTCTGTTACCTTTCAACATACTATGGAATGTTGGGTGACTATAGAATGTTGGGCTGGTTGGAGCGCATGTGACTTTAGTCTCTTGCTCAAGCCAGACTGTTGGCGGGTTTCGAACTGCCAACCTTCGAAATAGTAGGTAGTCCAACGCCCTAACCACTGGACGACAAAGCATCATACGCAAACGTAAATAAGCAATAAGTGGTGAAATACTTGATATGTAACCGCACTAATTTGATGTATAACGGCTGTTGAGTTCTTTACTGTAAATTTTCTGCTGTTTAGAGGCTTTTAATTTGTTGTTGAGTTTTAGCTTTCTCAAGTCATTGCTGGTGAGGGGATGGTATATTGATGACAGCAGTGTTCAGGAACGTTTTTCAGTGTTTTCTGTTTAATTTTAGCTGGAAAGAGAATACCGGAACAGGCAACGCTGCACACTTTAACTCGCATACGACCTTCGGACAGACGTTTGTAATGGACTGGGTAATATCTTCGTACAAGTTTGAAACCACCACAGATCTCGGCAAAAATTGTCAGCGCCAAGAATGATAAAATTATGTATTGCGTCCACATTGTTGGATTGACGAGCAGAAAACTTTATAATGTAAAAACCTGTTAAAGAAAATTTGAAACAAATTAAAGAGTAAGTTTCAAAGTTAAGTATCAAAAAACAAATCATTAGTGCTTCTGTTCTAAGTTCATTGAAAACATCATTATAGGTTCACATAGATGAATAGATGAATAAAATACATACTAGACGTAAGTGAGGAAAGGTTGACCCAATAAGAAACACAGGATGGGAAATAAAAAATGACCAACAAACAGGATTTTTATGCAAACTTTTAGAATGAATTTATGCTTTTGACACATACAAACTTTTACAAAGTTTAGTCCTGCCGCCAACAAATTTCTGAACACATACAATTATTCCACAACTGTTTTTAACAAACTTCAATGTGAAAGCTAAGTAAAAATTCTTGCCTGTAATGCCTGTAATTTTGAACCTCCTGCTACATTGATACAATTAATACAATATCGCAATTTAAGGTTTCTTTCGAAATGTTTGGTTTTTCCGCATATTTGCCGCCGCCTTTTCCCTGGTTTTTGGCCAATTGGCTAAATTGAAAAAGATAACTCATATAACATGGAAGATGGTGTCACTATCAAGTAGGGCCAAAACTATTTTTTTGATAAAATTAGAACTGTTACGCGTCTGATTTTGACTGCTGAAGTAACTACTAGAACGAATTTTAACTTAAAATTGAACAGGCTTACTTAAGGGGGTAATTGCGTTTTTAGGTGTTTTTTTAAAAAGCCATAGCTCAGCGTTTACAAATTCAAATCACAAGCGGTCTTTTGCATTAGGTAGAACAATATTTTTCCTAAATGTATGCCATGCCTTGAAATTTAACCTTTGTTTTTCTTTCCAGTATAAGCGACTAAAGAAAGGTCCTTTCCAAAATATTTAAATTTTTTACAAAAAGTTTGCGCCACAGCTCTGAATCATACGATTACCTGTTGGGGCTGAAAGTTGGTAAGGTTTTTGACATGTTTAAAATCCCCAGGCATGTCCCCCACTTTTTTAATAACTAGTCAATTTACTGAGAAATTAGCTGAAAAGCAAACGCACCGAAACTTTTAGATATTTTCTTGTAATTAAAACCCTCTAAAAATGTCCACAGGTGAAATTTCAAAAAAGTGAGAGACATGCCTGGGGATTTTGACCTTTACAATACTGTCCCAAAAATTTATGCTCAGGCGTCACTTATAACTTGAGTACTGGTGGCGCAAAGTTTACATAGAAATCACAAAAACCTCGAAAACGCAACTACCACCTTAAGCTACCTATTAGGTTACTTGGAAAAATATCGAGGTCAACCATTTTTGGGTTACGTACCTAGAAGAAATACAGCATCTTCATCGGAATGACTGAATTGGGATTCGAACCACCCATCTCTTCACACGTACTTATGCAATGCCGCCCTATAGAGTGAAGGGGCTAGGTTCACACTCTAAACTCGCAACGTATTTATTATTCTAATTTATATATAATTAATTGATTAGTTCTCGAACGCCTCGTCATGTCCAGACAGCAAGGGGTTTCTTTGAAGACAGCAAGGGGGTTCTTTCAAGACAGGCAGGGGGTTTTTCCTGGGAGAAAGAAAGCATCTTCATTGCAATGACTCAAGGGGGATTCGAAACACCAATCACTGGATTTGCAGACCAGTGCTGTACCATTTGAGCTACTGGGCCAATGCTGAGCTTTCGTAAAACCCTTTAAATACTCTAACAGGCCTATCTTACACTTCCTAATGCAATGCCGCTTTAGAGAATGAGGGGGCTAGGTTTACATTTGCAACGTATTAATTATTCTAATTAATTTATTATTATTTGATTAGTTGTCGAACGTTGTACTTTAATTCGTTAAAAAATTAAAAATACAAAACGGAACAATCAAATAAAGCTTGAAATTCGTTCTTTTCGTAATGAAATCGGATGTTTCTTTTAGTCTCAGTGTTTGGAGTTTTTATGGGTCAGCCTTTAAGGTGGTAGTGTCGCCAAAGCAGTTTTGCTCATAGGTAGCAAAAACAGAGCTTTTTGCTTTAAAATTGTACGTTCACTGAGAAACTAGTAAAATGCTATATAGTGTCAAATAAGTATTGCCAGGCACTAGACTAGGTACCTATATCTACCAATATTTGGAACCGATCACCATTTGTAAGCCTGACATCACACAATAAAGACATAAAAGTTAAAAAATCGAGCCAGAAATCAGATTGGCCAGCTTGTGAAGTACATACAAGGTGGTATTCACGAAAGGTGTTTTAAGTCAGTCTTAGCAAGACTAGGTCTTAGGTTTGTTTTGCAAGACTGAGCTAAGACCATCGTTACGAAAATATCAGGTGAATTTTTCTATAGTAATTATGGCTAGACTGACTTAAGACTAGGTCCAGACCAAGTCTTTGAAAACGCTCGCTAGACTGCTATTCACGAAAGTAGTCTTGCGCCAGTCTACGAAATAGCAGGATTTTGGTTTATTTTGCTCGCAAAAACGTTCGAAAATTCGCAAATTTCGGACACATTCGACATTTTTACAGATTCAACCTAATAATTATTATTATAAAATTGCCCTTTCAACAAGGGCAGCAGTGTGGGTAGAATAGAAAAGTTGGCTGATCTGTAGCGGAAAAATGCTAATAAGCTTGTCGAACACCCGGGACAAGTTTCGCAGCCGAATAGGGAAATTCAGCTTGCTAAAAAGATGCGGACAAGAGTTGCGTCAGAATAGCAGTCGCCCTGCGACACGTTAGTGCTTTCTGCACCCTATTCGCGCCAATAATTATGAAAAACATATTTGACGCTTACTAACATTCAGGGCTTAGTTAGGTGTATAGATTATACAGATATACAGGTATTTAGTTTAAGTTTCTCCATACGCAATCTATTTTTGTCTTTATATATATTCATCTTTCCCGAAAATTACAAATGAGTAATGACGTGTTTCAACTTAACGTTGTATTATGTATTATATAGACATTAACGACTAATATTCAATACGAATCATAAAATGTTATAATACAACCTTTAGTTAATACAAATAACCGTAGAATTTATATAAGCTTAAACTACATTTGAATACGCAACAATAAAAATGAATGGCGCTCGCTTATTATATATATTATGCATGAACAATGATTTGTTGTGGACTAGCTTGCCTAGTAAATAACACCAAGAACCTATGAAGTACACGACACTTTTCCGGCAACAGTGCAGCTGATGATAATGGCTGATTAATTCGCGCGAATAGGGTGCAGGTACAGCACCAACGTGTCGCAGGGCGACTGCTATTCTGACGCAACTCTTGTCCGCTTCATTTAGCAAGCTGAGTTTCCCTATTCGGCTGCAAAACTTGTCCCGGGTGCTTGACAAGCTTATTATCATTTTTCCGCTATAGATCAGCCAACTTTCCTATTCTATCCACACTGCTGCCCTTGGTGAAAGGGCATTTTTATAATAATCCTACTTCTTTTTCCGCTGCAGCCATTTTTTGACGACAAGAAAGCTGACACTGAAATTGTATATTTGTATGGAAATAATACATTCTGAAAATACTTATTGTATATTTCCAATGAAGTACTCTGGCACTTTGCCAGCGCTGCCAACGTAGAACAGTGCACACCACGCGGACTAAACAACATCAACTTACATCTCCGCGCCTATGTATTAAGATGCAATAGCGGTATATTCCCGTTCAGTTTCCACAGTTTTTCAACAAATTTGACAAAATTCAAAAATTTGGTCAAATTGACCATTTTGGCACATTGCCAGTGGTGCCAAAATGCAACAACATATACGACGCTGACCAGCCAACATTAACTGACACCCCTGCACCTATATATTGTCTTGCAAGAACAATACTGAACAAGCGGCTATCCACAAAAGCGTTACACATTGACAAAGTCATGGAAAAACCATGTTTTCAAATGTGCCAGAGAGGGATGCACCAGTTCTGGCTACTAGGTAAATCTGACAACAAAACTAATATCACGCTGCAATGCACAGTGTATGGGTTTATATGCAATGCCAAACTGGAACCTGAGCTATTGTCAAATTTTTGACTAGGGGCTCTTGAAAAATCAATTTTACGAGTAAATTAGTAAGCGCAAGAAAACAGTTGAACAATTATATTGTCAAAATTGCTGCCTTTTGGCCAGTCTTGAGGCAAGGGGGCCAAACGTCAAAGGCTGTTATTTATAATGAAAATTAACATATAAATTTGAATTAAGGTGGTAGTTGCGTTTTCGAGGTTTTTGTGATTTCTATGTAAACTTTGCGCCACCAGTACTCAAGTTATAAGTGACGCCTGAGCATAAATTTTTGGGACAGTATTGTAAAGGTCAAAATCCCCAGGCATGTCTCTCACTTTTTTGAAATTTCACCTGTGGACATTTTTAGAGGGTTTTAATTACAAGAAAATATCTTAAATTTTCGGTGCGTATGCTTTTCAGCTATTTTCTCAGTAAATTGACTAGTTATTAAAAAAGTGGGGGACATGCCTGGGGATTTTAAACATGTCAAAAACCTTACCAACTTTCAGCCCCAACAGGTAATCGTATGATTCAGAGCTGTGGCGCAAACTTTTTGTAGAAAATTTTAATATTTTGGAAAGGACCTTGCTTTAGTCGCTTATACTACAAAGAAAATCACAGGTTAAATTTTAAGGCATGGCATACATTTAGGAAAGATATTGTTCTACCTAATGCAAAAGACCGCTTGTGATTTGAATTTGTAAACGCTGAGCTATCGCTTTTTAAAAAAACACCTAAAAACGCAATTACCCCCTTAAGCAATTTTAGTTACATAGAATTCATCCCTAATCAATAATATAATTATTTAATAAAGAATAAATAACTACAGCATCTTATGTAATAATAGTAACTTATTATTAAATTATTAATAATTTAACTATTTTACTTAGTACTGCGACAGTTACTACGTTAAATGAAAGCATAAAAGCTGTTGAGCATATTAAAATAATTTGAAACAAAACAGCGCATTCAATTTCAAAACAAAACAACAGCTTCAGACTAGGCCTAACCCAGGTCTAGAATTTGCATTCGAAATCAAGGAAACTAAAACGCTCGCTAAACGATCGTTTTCGAAGACTGCTTTCGTGAATAGCAAATTTCCAAAACGTGCATTCATAGAACGAATTCGTAATGAAATTCGTAATCATTCTACATGGTAAAGATAAGCAACATACGTTTTTCTTTAAGACTAGCCTACGACTAGGGCCCAATTGTATAAACATTTCAACGGCCGTTGAACTCAACGGCCGTTGAAATGAACGGCCGTTTAAATTGTTTGAATTTTATAAACGATGAAATCATGTGGTTTTGGCAGAGAAAAATGTGAATTTCAACAGTGATTTTATAAAGAAAAGTCCGTTGAGATAAACGGCCGTTGAACAGCCGTTGAAATTTCAACGGCCGTTGAAGGCCGTTGAAAATTCAACGGAGATTTTTAAGATTTTTAGAACATAATGTCGTGTGACTTCATCAAAAAAAGTCCGTTGAGATAAACGGCCGTTGAACGGCCGTTGAAATTTCAACGGCCGTTGAAATTTCAACGGAGATTTTTAAGATTTTTAGAACATAATGTCGTGTGACTTCATCAAAAAAAGTCCGTTGAGATAAACGGCCGTTGAACGGCCGTTGAAATTTCAACGGAGATTTTTAAGATTTTTAGAACAAAACTTTGTGTAGGGTAAACTCGTACATTGTTGACACTCGGGTATAGCTGCCACTGCTAAGCTTTTGGATGCATAACTTGAGACAGCGAAAGTTTTCAGTGATAATTTTAGTATCACGTGAAAGTTCA
Source organism: Trissonchulus sp. WLG1_4 (assembly GCA_030248245.1). Taxonomy (NCBI): domain Eukaryota; kingdom Metazoa; phylum Nematoda; class Enoplea; order Enoplida; family Ironidae; genus Trissonchulus; species Trissonchulus sp. WLG1_4. Next base: position 13,503 of record JASANF010008458.1, on the reverse strand, counting down.
TGATCTTGGCTATCAAACGGTATACAACTTATGGATATAACTTGTAAGCAAAATTATGAACTTGACGCTTTACTATTGTCACTCGAGCGCACCCAGAAAAAACTAAGCAAATTCACAAAAAACTAAGACGTTTAGATGCAGGTTGTGAGCTTAATTTTGCCGCTTAATAATGTGGCATAATGTATATATCAATGGATGGCTCTGTTATTCTAGATGACGATTTTGTCAATAGTTATTTATTTCCTGTCAACTTCTCGCTTACTTTTTACAATTTTGTAAAATTAGCTCGAGTTTTAGTTTACTCGGCCATAGTGGACACTTCACTCGGCCTCTGTTGACACTAGAAACACATCAAGAGCATGTGCCCCCGTAATGCTCCTGCTGGGTAATGCTCTCATGATGATTTGTGATGCTAATGATAAGTTTCCGAGCATAAATTTGTTTTAAATACGTTCAAATTCATAAATACTCCAAATAGCGGCGTTTTCAGTAACTGTGCTGAGGTATAATATAAGTTTACGAAATAATTTGGGGCTACACCAAGAGCACACAGTTGCTTATTGCTCTTGGTGCTTATGACACGTTTTGTCATATTTTAGCGTTTGTTATGCATTTTTTATGAATTATTGAATTACCATTACGGTAGGATTGAGTACACGTTTCATGTTGACGGTTACTTATTGTAAAATGGTAACATTAACAGTTTTTGATAAGTTTTTTCGAGACTCAGTTGGTGCTAAAATTTTGCTGTGATTACAGCTTATAAGTTCAATTTTTTGGTATTATGTCAATATTTTATTAGCTAAAATCATATTTTGAATTAAGTACAGTCTATCATCTCTCATTTTTTGAGCTAATTTGAACAACGACGATAACAGCGGAGTAGTGTCAACTTAGGCCGAGTCTAGTGACAACTGTATCCGAGCTGCTAAAATTTGAATCCGTTTACAATTTACTGTTGCTTAAAAGTTAAACGAAACTGTTGGACATGAGTTTACAGTCATTTGAAAGCCAAAAAATTTCTCTATCACATGATGTAAGCTTTACATGCAGTTGCAGCATGAAAAAACGAGCGATTTTGAAAAGAAAAATAAAGTCTCAAAAAGTGTCAACTATGCACGAGTTTACCCTAACTTCGGGGCCAATTCCTTTACCGGATTAAACGGACTGAACTTATTTTAGTCCGAGGTCTTGGAATTGCAAATCGGGTTAAACTGACTAAACGAGTTAAAAGAAGACGGCGGCTTAATTTTAGTCAGACCCCATTCCAAAACTACCACTGGACTAAACGGATTTAACATGCACGCTTAACATTAGCGTGCATAGTTAAGTCCGTTTAGTCTGATTAAAAAGCAGTGCGCTATAAGTTAAGTCCGTTTAGTTTAATCCGGAGGTTTTGGAATGGCATTTTTCAGCATAATTTTTAAACCGTTTAGTCCGATTATAATTAACCTTTTAATCCGGTAAAGGAATAGGCCCTTAGTTGCTTACAAGGAAAGAAATTTGCCCATTTTTGCTAACATTAACCTCCCAAACTGCTATGTAATTTTTTACTAGTAATAATTTGAAAATTTGGTTTTTAATGTTAAATTTTTTCATCAACTGTATAAAGTTATGAATTTATAAAAGTAAAATTAAAGTTTTCAATTATCAATGTTCCTTTGCTATTTGATGTTAACAAGTAAACACTTTGCAACAAATTTTAAAAATTGCATATTTTCAACGGAGCTTTGTCGGTCCGTTGAACTCAACGGCAGTTCAACGGCCGTTGAACTAAACGGCCGTTGAAATTTTTAAAAATTTAGAACGAGTAGTTGAAAAAAATGATTAGTCGCGTGTTTTCAACGGAGAAATTTCTGAAAATCCGTTGATTTCAACGGAAAAATTTTGTTTATAAAATCGCTGTCAAAATTGCTGAAAACCTCCGTTGAAAATTTTCAACGGACTTTTGTACAACCGAAACATTTTGAACGGCAGTTAAAATGTTCAATAGCAATGGAGAAAATGTAGATTTCAACGGAGAATTTTTCAACGGCCGTTGAAATAAACGGCCGTTGAAATTTTTATAAAAATTGACAAAATTTCAACGGCCGTTTAAATTTCAACGGCCGTTGAGATTTCAACGGCCGTTGAAATTCTTTATACAATCGGGCCTAGGTCTCGCAAGACTAGGTCCAGACCTAGTCTAAGGCTTAGACCTAGTCTTAGCAAGACTACCTTCGTGAATACCACCTAATGTTTTGACTTTTTACACAACAACATGTTTACACAACTTTTCGCGACAAATAAGAATAATGAAAAATGAAGGTAAGTTTTTTTATTTTAAAATAAGTGTCTCAATTTTTCATAATTTATCATTATTGCTGTGAGCTAACAGTTTACGCACAATTTCACAGTTCAAACAGGTACTACTCTGCAACCACTCAAGCAATTTGTAATAAACTTCGCGTGCATAAACTAGAGCATATGTGCTTTTAGTTTATGTAAAGAATCTAAACAAAAAGTTTTATAATTGTGATGAATTAATGGAATGTGAATAGGTTTTCAAAACGTCGATTTTCCGACTTTGCGACTTCACTGCTAACTGTACATATGCTGCATCAGTTGCTGAAACTTTGCGAAAATATTTGTAGTAACACATATCTTCAGAATATAAAAAGAACAATTTCTTATTTTTCACTGAAAAAGTTTTACAGTCGCGCAAAATTGACTGCTTTCGCGACACTACCCCCTTAAAACGAGTGCTGAAAGTAGACCGTTCGTTCTCCACCAGTTTAAAATTTTAATAAAAAAATCTTCAAAATCATCTTCTTTTCAAAATTTCAAGTCACTTCAGATTAGAGGTCGAGAAGACCTGCACAGCCGCCATCGAGATGGGTTTAGCTGCGAATAGTACAATGCAGAATCAAAATTAGGGAAGCTGACAAAAAACATTTTAAAAAGGTTTATTTTTTGTAAAGTGCACCATTTCTGCTGAAACTAAGGGACTGCTTGAAGGCATGCTGACTGAACATCTCAAACTGAAATTATGATTGTATTCATTCGCGCCCTTTTTTATAGCAGACGTTCTTGTTAACCAGATTCAACCACTTGCTAATTCAGTTGTCAAAAACATGAACCTAAATAATCTTATAGGGCAGTTTGAATACAAAAATTCCATTATGTGCTACTTAAGTTTTAATAAAATGAAAATAATTACCGTGCTAAGCTTGACAGCGTTTTGATTTTCCTTGACTCAGACCTTTTTTTATAACAAAATCGTCTCTGTAACCAGATGAAACTACCTAGACTAAACTCGTGCTCATCTGTCAAAACCGGATACCTGTCAGATTATCATGTGGTGGTTCAATTATAAACTACTAAGTCCCGGATAAATCTGGCAAAAGCAAATTAATCATAAGCGTCTTATAATTGTTTATTAAACTTGGAGCCTTTATAAAATTGCAAAAAACATCGGTAATTTGACTGTTTTAAAAGGTTCAATTAATTTAATTAAAATAACGGCTTTTATTACAGAATGTAATTTTAATTTACTACGCAGATATGTATGGAGGTTAGTGTTGACTCTTTATTGAAAATATCCAATTAAAATACCCCAAACATAAATTTCACCAGTGGAACAGTCACGGGGTAAATCATCCCCCCTAATAAATCATCCCCCTTTACAAATGTGACATACAAATCATCCGTCTACATAGCTATGCCAAAGCAATTTTTGTGTATTGGATAATATGTTGGGCAACCGTGGGCTTGCATTTTTTGTGTTTTAGTGCTTTTTCTTGTGCTTTAGTGCTTTCGAGGTTCATATGTACTTCGTGCTTTAGTGCTTTAGGCCCGGTTCACACAGACGTATGTACTTTTTACTTTTTACTTTTAGGCCAAAAGTAAAAATTTCCGTTCATACAGAACGTACTTTTTACTTTTGGCCTTAAGTAAAAGTAGAAACGCATTCTACTTTTTACTTCTTACTTTTGCAATCTAACCAATCAGAATGCTTTAACAGAAGCTCCGCCTATTGAGCATCATTTTTCCTGTTGGGCCACAGCCCAACAGGTCTTTAATTTTGATTCTGGAAACCTTAACACTGTGCTAGGGTTAAAGTGTTCATGTGCGGGGTGTGTTTTACACGTCTTCTACCGTCGATTTGCATCCGTCACTACCAAATGCCTTGTATTTTCACTGTCTCGTCTTCTTACAGAACATTATTAGTGGTAGTCGAAAATGCAAAAGTTAACAAAAGAATGAAACACTAGGAATCGAAGCAGCCACCTCTTGGTTAGAAAACTCACACACTAAGCACTCAACCACAGAGATTCCTGAAACTTTATGCTTTAACATCAAGTAGAACTTGAACTTTTATTCGAAAAACAATAGTGTTGCTTCTAAAGTGACACAGAGACATAACAAGTCAAAATAAAAATTCGTCAGTAAAATTTTTTTAAAAATTTTAATGTTAACCCCTATGCTGCAGAGCATAGGGATCAACATTAAACTTCACAATTGAAAACCTTTTGACTGAGATTTTGCAGTTTTAGTGGCTGCAAAAATATACGCTTTTTTATAAAGACTGAATCAGGTACCTAAGTGTACTTTAGCTGACCCAACAGGTTTACGATGGCCTCTGGCCAATGTGCTTGAAAGTATATGCTTTATGCTTACTGAAGCTTTTGCCGCAGATTGAGCTTGTTATTGGCTAGATTTGCTTTTTGACATACGAGTGCGCCAAAGCCTGCCAATTGGATGCGCCCTTACTTTAGTAAAAAGTAAGCCTGTGTGAACAATGAACCCTACTGCAAAAGTAAAAAGTATAAAGTAATAAAAAGTAAAAAATAAGTCAATGTGAACCGGGCCTTAGCATTAGCACACTAGTCCTCTATCACTTGTGCTTTCTCGGTTCATACTTCGTCGTGCTTTACTGCTTAAGCACAAAAACGTGTCCTTTCGAGGTGCTTAGGAGTTAGGACTGTGGCTGGGCACGGTTACAAAATAACTATCCGTGTACACGGTTAGTTTCGAGGGCTAGTAACGAGTAACCGCGTGCACACGCTAACTAACGGTTATTGCTATTATCCGCGTGTACACGCTAATTATCCGTGTAACCCTTTACACGCTAAGTATCCGTGTAACCGTTTACACGGATACTAACCGTGTAAACGGTTACATGGTTGCTAAACAATTATTATTATCGCAATTATCAAACGGTGATCCACTACGACTTGAGCCTCTAAAGCTTAGCCGGATTTTTTTTTCATGGGGTGTCCCGTGTGGCATCATGTGACACCGTGTGGTGTCCCCCGGGGATGCCCCTGGGGAAACATTTTTACACGATGGGGCATGAACGCGGGGGAATTTAAATTTTATAAAACATTTTCATAAAGATTATTTAAATTTTGCATCTTAATTAGGCAGAATTCATGAGCTATGTATGTATGTACTCTTATAAGCCGTGACAGACTAACCAAATGTCAGAGAATTTACTCGAACGATTTAGTTTAAGCCCTAAAATTGTCCTTTAAGCAAAAGTCACGTAATCAACCATGCTTACTTTAATGGCTGTCGCATGTGGTTCTACATGGAAAAACGCACGGCGAGCGATTCTAATTTTCCCCACGTGGGGCGCCCCATGAGGACACAATGCCACAGGTTGCCACATGATGCCCCATGTTATGAAACTGATCTTCAAAATGTTTCTCAGGAATCGCATATCATTGCATTTATTTTTTTAATCCTACTGAGTACTGTCACACAACAATAGACGTACATGGGGGAGGTCTGAGGGGGATAAGCCGCCCCCAGATTTGAGAGTTAGGAAGAAGCCGCCATACAGATTTGAGAATTCGGGACAAGCCCCCCCCCCCTCCTTGCTGCTGAAAACAAGGTGCCCAAAAGCTCAAAATTTGCCCAAATCGCTGTAAAATACTTCCCAGTATTTTAGTTTTGATTATTTCCGATTTTTAGGCAAAAATTTTGAAATTTTGTGTTGTTAGTCCAACTCCCCAAAACGGCGGTTAAAAAAATTTGGGACAAGACAAGCCCTCTACCCTATTTAGCACTACTTACCTATTGTCAATTGCGACACCAGCAGTCAACTTTGTGTGCATCTGATAGAGCGAATTTTGTAGTTTAGTACTAACTAGCCTTCAAAGAGTCAAGCCCACGGTTGCCCAACATATCCAATACACAAAAATTGCTTTGGGATAGCTAGACAGATGATTCCTTTGTCAAATTTGTAAGCGGGGATGGTTTGTTAGGGGGGATGAGTTGCCCCGTGACTGTTCCACTGGTTAAAGTTATGTTTGGGGTATTTTATCCGGGGGGATGATTTGCCCCGGGTTATTTCATCCCCCCGGATGATTTTCTAGGGGGGATGATCATGATTTACCCCGTCACAAAGTACAAAGTTTGAAAACTAATCAAATAATATTTAATCAATTAATTAAAGGACTTAAAGGGCTTAAACGAAGCTCAGCATTGGCCCAGTACCTCAAAGGGTCGAGCACTGATCTGCAGATCCAGAAATGAGGGATTCGATCCCCCTTGGTTCATTTCGATAAAGATGCTCTTTTTCTTCCAGTAAGAACCCCCTTGCTGTCTTGGCATGGCGAGGCGTAGGTAAAATAGGGGAAGTAACATATATTGCTAGTGTACGCTGGTTATAATGTGCATTGGCAAGTGAAATGTGTTTTTGACACTTTTCAAGCAATAGCAACGTCATTGAACACTTTGTTGACTTTTTTCAATTTCCTCTATAGTTAATTTAGGGCCTATTCCTTTACCGGATTAAAGGGTTAATTATAATCGGACTAAACGGTTTAAAAATTAAGTTTAAAAATGCCATTCCAAAACCTCCTGATTAAACGGACTTAACTACTAGCGCGCTGGTTTTTAATCGGACTAAACGGACTTAACTATACACGCTAATGTTAAGCGTGCATGTTAAGTGCGTTTAGTCCAGTGGTAGTTTTGGAATGGGGTCATACTAAAATTAAGCCGCTGACTTATTTTAACTCGTTTAGGACGTTTAGTCCGATTTGTCATTCCAAAACCTCGGAGTAAAATAAGTCCAGTCCGTTTAATCCGGTAAACGAATAGGCCCCTAGTAATTTTGGCACAACGTTGTCAGGCGTTGACATTGATGCTATATTGTGGAATTGAAAAACATTTTTGCGTTGAGGTTTTTTTTGTTGTAGGAAAAAACAACAAAAACAAATAACTGCCAACATAAAATCCAAGAAGGAAATATTCTGTTAATAGTATATGGCATAGAGCAATAAACAAGTGACATTACATAAGTGCAAACGGTTACTCTAAAGTTTTAATTTATACTTATAACAGTAGTTGTGTCATAAAACTTATAGGATGGATTTCACCACGGTGGTTTTTAAAAACCATGGTTTTACGTACATACGTTTTTATATGATTTGCACATAATTTTATTACAAAATATAGCCTGATTCGTTACAAATTTCGTCAATTTTCTAAAACAGTGGTTTTTGCTCAGTTGAAATTTATAACCTGCAGCATAGCAGATTTTTCTTCTGCTGAAATTTCAACTGAGCAAAAACCATGGTTTTAGAAAATTCACGAAATTTGTAACGAATCAGGCTATATTTCGTAATGAAATTATGTGCAAATCATATGCAAACGTACGTAAAACCATGGTTGTTAAAAATCACCGTGGTGATATCCACCCATAAAGTTTTCAAATTTAAAATCTTCGAATAAAAAATTAGCATGAAATCATCATGCAATGTTCATGATTTGATAAGCACGCAGTCTAGCAACAAAAACAAAAACATCTTGAGCAATCCATTGGTCAGTTAAATTCAAAGAGCATAGTGTGTTAATCAAAGCTGTAACCCTTGTACGTAAATTTGGGTTACTTGTCATTAAGTAACAGAGTGCAAAGTAAGCTTGCTTTCTTGGACACTCGAGTTGGGATTGCTAATATTTTGCACCAATATCTATGGCCATGATTTTGTTGATAATTAATGGAAAACGACCCGTTTCAGCGTAAAAACATGCAGTCGGAGTGGTGCCTTCAACACGCAGTTTTTTGGAAAAAAAGCAGTTGAAAAAAGAAAGAAGAAGAAAAAAGAGATGTTTTTTCTTGAGTATCAGTAGAATATTTCTGAGTCTACTAGTGTCACTAAGTGTAAAGGACGTGTATCACCATATTTCACAACCATAGTTCAAAATAGAAACAACTAAAGTGTCAAACTTGCGTACGCTATAGATTGTTAGGTTGTACTGGTGGCCAGTGTGCTGATTAAAGCACGTTAGGCCGCCTGCGTGCTGATTGGAGCACGTGCATATGCGTCTGGCCAACTAGAAGCGGAGCTCGCGTCTGATTGGCCAGCCACATGTTTAACAAAACTTAAACTTGTCATTTGAAAACGACAAGCGCATCTGCCTGCGCTGGACTGAAATACAGACAGAACGGACAGAGTCTCATTCTTCTTCTTTATAAAGTGAGACACTTTTATGTAGTCATGGTATAATCTACTAAATTAGAAGCAAATAATTTAAGCTACCAATGATAATTTATAGCTGATTTAAATACAAAGGTAACAGCTAAACTACTGATACCAATCCTATGTTTTTTAATAAATATAATTTACAAGGGTTTTCTTACTAATGATGAGTGTCTGCAACTGTGCAACCCGACCTGCAAGCATTTACCGACATTTAGCAGAGACTTATACCAGTTAGCAAGAAGCAATTTGGGATACAAATTCGGTGATTCAACAATGGAGATTAGAAGTATTCATAGAAATAATGACCAAAATAATAGCAAAATTTATTAATTAATGTACTTACATTGAATATACATATTATATACTTGTATAACCTACATATATACATATACTTATACATACACAATTTATATACAAATACTCAACTATAGAAATCTTGATGCATAATATAGTACATAAATGATAATAAATATACATAAAACTAAACACAAATAAATAACAAGTGTACAGTTTTTGCCAAAAAATAACAGCCCAATTGTCTGAATCAAGTTGGACCAAGTTCGTTCGAAACATACGAGATCAGTTAAAATCAAATTGAAACACTGAGTGACCCCAAGATCCTTACGCAAGAACCACGTTAGTGTTTGTTTTGAACGTAGAACTGACATTGATCAAAATTCACAATTCATTAATTATTAGATTGATTGATTTAATTGTCTGGCGAAGGGACGTTATAGTAATGACAACAATGTTCGGGAATATTTTTTAGCATTTGGTGTTCTACTTGGGCTGGAAAGATAATACCGGAACAGGCAACGCTGCATACTTTGATTCGCACAGTGTTGTCCGCAAGACGTTTGTATTGAACTGGGTAGTATCGGCGTACAAGTTTGAAAGCGTCTGAGTTCATCGTAAAGATCAAGGTCAGCATTAGGAGTGACAATAAAAGGTAGTGAGTCCACATTTTCCGTTAAACTTATAAATCCAGTTGGTTTTTTTAGAAACCTGAAATAAAATAAACATTCACACAAAGTTTGATATGTTGAATCGAAGATCAGAAATCCGCACAACATGATAAATACGTCATCAATAATATGGGATTGTTCTGACTGCCAATAAGAAATAAATGGAAAATGTAGAAAAGAACTTTACATTTCAGATTTATAAAAGTAGGTATGCATAAAACTTGCAAATACCAAGTGTGAGAACCAGTGCTGAGAAAATAAACTTTATTTGACAAAAGTTTTACCATAAAGTGCCACATACAGATTTTTTTATCATTTTTAGCATAGTAAGACTTATGCAGTTAGTTGGCTAGTTAGTTATGTAATTAAATCTTAATTTGCAGATTACGCTTGATGTTTTTAATGGCAAACATGACACATTCCATAGTATAATAATTTCGCTCACTGTCTTAAAATTTTTTAGGCGAGATTAAGATCTTGAGAAATTTGAACCGAAATTTCTTATGTACGAATAGAATGCGAAGTATTGAAATTTTCATTCTAAAAGTAAATGCTACATGCTACTAATACAAAACACTGCTATTGAAACGGTTTTAGACATTCTTGCCTTTCCACAAAGGTAAAATGCACCGCTCCGTGCAAATGCAACATTAATCAATTAGACTCGTTAACGTTGGGATACTATCATTACTAGAATGTAGCGAAAACGGTCGTTAGGACTAGCTTCAGCACTGCGACACTGGAACTGATTTTTCATCAAGTGTCAGCCGTTTTATAGCCAGGTTACTTTAACTTGACAATCTTGTCAAAAGCACGTATTATGGCTTAGCGTCAAAACCATGAAGTCACTTATTACTTATTTTTACTGGCATGAGTTTAAGTGCAGGCTATTTTTGGCAATATGATACAATTACTGTAAATGAAGTGCATGAACACTAAGAACGAGATTGTTGCTTCATGTTTGAGACGTTATTTGTACGAAAAAACTGTTTCTGGACAGTAAAAACTTAAAAGGATTCAAATATGACCACGCCAGTGTCATGTTTGCCGTTGAGTTTGCAGCAACCATTGTCTAAAAGAACTTAGAAGTACTTACTGAAAGCTCTTGTCAAACACAAGCTATTGTGCTTACAATTGTTGTCTTCATTAGAACAGTAGAACTCTCAGTGTGGATTTCACTATGGCACTACGGTGGTTTTTAAAAACCATGATTTTACTTTTACGTACGTTTTCATAACATTTACACAAATTTCATTACAAAATGGTGGCTGATTCGTTACAAATTTCGTAAATTTTCTAAAACCATGGTTTTTGCTCAGTTGAAATTTCAGCAGAACGAAAACCGCTCTGCTGGAGTTTTAAATTTTCAACTGAGCAAAAACCATGGTTCAAGAAAGTCTACAAAATTCGTAACGAATCAGGCTATATTTTGTAATCAAATAATGTGCAAATCATATGCGAACGTACGTAAAACCATGGTTTTAAAAAGGGAAGGGCCGGGCCGGGCCGACCGGCTGAAGTTTGAATCAGGGCCGGGCGGAAATTTGGCATCAGGGCTGGGCTGGGCCGGGCCCGGCCGCTATGCCATCAGGGCCTCAGGGCCGGCCCGGCCCTGATTTTGGATTTTAGCCCTGAGGTGACATTTTTTTCTACGAAACTCAGCACACAATTAGTTGTCTATTGGTTGTATCAAGAGTACATAATAGGCAGAGTATGATACTCTCCCTATTATGCCTGGCAGCGCGCGTCCAATGCGGAGCGCGAAATAGCCAGTTTATGTACGGTTTTGAGGGGGTACGCCCCCCCTCAACTGAAGACCCCGTACTCAGCTGAGGGTGGTACCCCCCCCCCCTCAAAACTATACCCCGTACTCAACTGACGGGGGTACCCCCCCTCAGTTCAGTACCCCGTCTTCAGTTGAGGGGGGGTACCCCCCTCATTTCAGCACATCAACGAAAGTCCTTGTTAGTGTCTTGAAATGAGGGGGGTACCCCCCCTCAACTGAAGACGGGGTACTGAACTGAGGGGGAAGGCACCCCCCCTCAGTTGAGTACGAGGTATCATTTTTAGGGGGGGGGGTACCCCCCTCAGTTGAGTACGGGGTCTTCAGTTGAGGGGAAAGGGTACCCCCCGCCCCTCAAAACCGTACATAAACGGAACGCACGCCCGAAGGCATAATAGGAAGAGTGTCATACTCTTCCTATATGTACTCTTGGTTGTATGTTCACTCCAAAATTTGTGTCTTGCCCAAGAGTTCAAGGCGTGTTAAAATCAAAAACAGTGCCACAGCTGTGTCGCAGGAGCAAAGGGTTCTGAACGTTTTCACTACAGCTATAACGTACAGTGACTGTGTATGGCCGCCAAAATTGTGTGTTGATTGTGCCATTAAACAGCTTTAAGATGACATACAATTCATTTTTTTATGTTGAGCATTTGTTGCGTTATGGCTAAGAAACCAAGTGCACATTGAGCAATCGTAGTCATAAAAATGCCCAAAAGTTTAAACCGTCGTAAGTCAAAAACGGTTGCATTGTATCCTATAATATTTTGCCACAGCAGTAGGCCTACCAGGGCCTACAAATCAGCAAAGATTATTTTTTGAGCCATCGGCACTTCCAACTAGCTTTGTTCGATTTTCTCAGGATCTGATATATATATATATATATATATATATATATATATATATATATATATATATATATAATATATATATATATATATATATATATATATATATATATATATATATATATATATATATATTATATATATATATATATTATATATATATATATATATGAGTCAGTTTCTAAGGGCCTATTCCTTTACCGGATTAAACGGACTGGACTTATTTTAGTCCGCGGTTTTGGAATGACAAGTCGGACTAAACGGACTAAACGGTTTAAAATAAGTCTGCTGCTTAATTTTAGTCCGAACCCATTCCTAAACTACCACCGGATTAAACTTTTTAGTCCGATCCCATTCCTAAACTATCACCGAATTAAACTCTCAGCTGGACTAAAATTAGTCCGATTAAAAAATTTCCGTTCCTAAACCTGATTTAAATAAGTCTGTTTAGTCCACTCGCTGCATTTTACACGGAGTTTTAGTCCGCGATTTTTTACGCGGATTAAACGGACTTAACTTCCCGGTGCCCCCCAATTATTCTCTTGCTACTTATCACTACCTTAACCAATTTGGACGATCTATATATCAAATTATAGCTGAATAATTGGGCTATTTTATAGTGTATTTTAAATATCTGGTATAAAAAATGTATTCCAAAAAATGTTCGTCAAAATTGCTTTTTTTGGTCGATTTCCAACAAATTCCTGTCAAAAATTAAATAACAGATTTTTGATATGTTAAAAAAATAATATTGTTTTATATGATATGATATGTTTGATATTTTAATCAAAAATAATCCAAAAAAATTACTTTTACGTGGCTTAAGTTATTCATGTCGGATTCGAACATCCAACCTATCTGGCCGAAGGCGAACGCTCTGACCACTCGGCTACGCTGGCCTGAATCATTACGTGCTAAATAGTCTTTATATACAATGGAGATTAAACAATTAATAGATTGTCATTTGCAGCTAGTTTTTTTATATTATGTGCAGCTGCAAATACATTTTTATATTGCGAAAACGCTGTTTTCAAACAGCGAGTTAATTGTCAACTTCAACTGCTCAGCCAATCAGAGTACAGTTTGTAGGCGGAGACAAAACTGATTGGCTGGTGCGAAAAAACATTATAGTGGCACCAGAATACAAATTTATCAGTGTCGGGAAGTTTAAGTTTAGGAATGACACCGGACTAAATTGAGTCCGACTAAATTTAGTCCGATTATAAATTTGGGCCATTCCTAAACTACCGGACTAAACGGTTTAGCGCGAAAAATGAAGTCCAGCTTGATCGGACTAAACGGACTTGAAAATCAGCGCGCTAGCTGTTAAGTCCGTTTAATCCGGAGGTTTTGGAATGGCTTTTTTCAGTATAATTTTTAAACCGTTTAGTCCGATTATAATTAAACCTTTAATCGGGTAAAGGAATAGGCCC
>JASANF010008457.1:0-43543 GCA_030248245.1 Trissonchulus sp. WLG1_4 | reverse complement strand
TGGTACCTGAACCAATTCTAATTCATCAGGATACTACACTGGGTACCTGGCCGGCCCATCAACAACTGATTTTACCATATTTGAGCTGAATGAGAAAAACCTCAGCAAGGAAAAAGACCCCCTAGCCTACTTCTCGTGGCATGATACTGAACTGACCGCAAGCCAGCAGGAACAACTGAAAGAGTGCCTACAAAGAAATATGGACGTTTTCGCAACATCTAAATATGACTTTGGAAAGACAAATGTCGTAAAACACACTATCGATACAGGGTGCCACACAGCAATTAAGCAAAGACCTTACAGGATACCAGTATCTCAGGAAGAAGTTCTCCGTAAGCACATCACGGAAATGCTAGAAAAAGGAATAATCCGGAAGAGCACATCTCCTTGGTCCAGCCCGATTGTCATCGTGAAGAAAAAGGACGGTTCTGACCGTTTCTGCGTCGAGTACAGGGCCTTAAATAGGGTAACGAAAATCGACACATACCCTTTACCACGTATTGACCAACTTTTAGACTCGATACGAAATGCCCAATATTTTACATCGTTGGATTTATGCTCCGGATACTGGCAGGTTCAGATGGATCCAAAAGACAGAGCGAAAACGGCCTTTACATCATTCATGGGACTCTATGAATTCAACTGTATGCCATTTGGCTTAGTCAATGCACCAGCCACTTTTGAACGACTGATGGAATTTGCCTTAGCTGGACTCAACTACAAAACTTGCTTGTGCTATCTGGATGACATTTTGATTTTCAGTGGAACTTTTGAACAACACCTGAAAGATATCGAAAAGGTATTCGAAAGATTAAGAAACTGCAATTTGAAACTGAAACCACAAAAATGTTCATTTGGACGCAAATCAGTTTCTTATTTGGGGTATATTGTATCCAAAAAGGGACTACAACCCGATCCCGACAAAGTGAAGAAAGTCAAAGAATACCCAATTCCGAAGTCTGTCACCGAAGTACGTCGATTTCTCGGTCTAGCGTCTTACTATCGACGGTTCATCAGAAAATTTTCCGATATTGCAGCTCCTTTGAATGCTTTATTGAAGAAGGACACCAAATTTCGATGGTCAGAAAGCTGCCAAACTTCATTCGAAACACTCCGTGACAAGCTCGTAACTACCCCAGTACTCGCATTTCCTGACTTTACACGACAGTTCACCCTCCATTGCGATGCCAGCGGAACTGGGATCGGATGTGTACTCAGTCAAAATTTTGATGAAGGTGAACGAGTAATCGCTTATGCCAGCCGAACCCTATCACTGCACGAAAAGAATTACCATTCAGTAGAACAGGAAGCTTTGGCCTTAGTATGGGGTATACAGACTTTTCGCTGTTACCTATACGGACGACGATTCAAGGTGGTTTCCGATTGTCAACCTTTGAAATGGCTGTTGTCCGTCAAGAACCCCTCACCTCGATTAGCCCGATGGGCACTGACCTTGCAAGGATATAACCTAGAAATTGCCCATCGATCAGGAAAAACAAATACAAATGCAGACGCTTTAAGTAGAATAGTAGCCACAGTTACGGAATCTCGTGAAGTCGACCTGGCCGAACGCCAAAAACAAAACACTGTTCTAGCACCAGTATTTAGTTACCTTAATGGAGACATGGGGTTCAAAGAACTCTCCCCAGAGGCACAGAAGCTAGCACCACAACTGTACCAAGACCACGGCACGTTATTCTACAAGAACAAGCGTTCAAGATGTGGCCCTATTGCAATAATTCCCTGTGAACTGCGAGAACAAGTCCTTAGAGCCTTTCATGATAGCTCACTTTCTGGACATCTCGGATTCGCTAAAACATACCAGCGTATCAAGCAGCGGTATAATTGGCCTGGTATGCGTTCGTTTGTCAAAAGATGGGTTCGATCTTGTGAGCAATGTGCTAAGAAAAAGTCACCAAGAGCAAAGAACAAGGCAGAGATGGTCCCAATCCCACCCGTTGGACCTTGGGACAAGATACATGTTGATATAGCAGGACCGCTCCCAATAACCGAAAGAGGAAATAAATACTTGCTGGAATTTGTGGATTCATTCACAAAATTTCCGGAAGCGTTTCCCATACCAAATGCCACAGCGGAGACTATAGCACGCTGCCTGTTCGATCAGGTGATAGCCCGGTATGGACCGCCATCCGTATTGATTTCAGACAAAGGTGCGAACTTCCTATCGGAAATAGTGCGAGATGTATGTAAGCTTTTCCGTATTCGGAAAGTTAACACTACTGCATACCACCCGCAGTGCAATGGTCAAGTCGAAAGACAACATGCTACTATGACAACGATCTTGTCGATGTACACCGATGACTCGCAAAAAGACTGGGACGAGTACGTCCCCGCTGCATTGTATAGTATACGAGCAGCCCCCCATGCATCGACGAAAGAATCCCCATTCTTCCTGATGTACGGAAGAGATCCTAAACCCCCTGTTGACTTTGCAGCTAAACTGTCGAGTAAATATGTTGAGGTGCATGATTACCGACGAATGCTTTCACAAACGCTGTCGTTAGCATGGAAAGCCACAAGAAAAGAAATACTGGCAGCACAGAATAACCAAAAGCAACAATATGACAAAACAGCTAACAATCCTGTGATAAAAACTGGTGATCGTATTTACGTCACGAAACCGGCTACAAAACCAGGCCTAACACCAAAATTAGACACGAGCTGGGAGGGTCCATATAGGGTTACCGACGTCAGATACCCTAACATCAAGGCTTATAGTATCAATGATCCAGCTAAGGGCTCAAACTGGTACCATGTAAACCGTACTAAGCCCTACTATGCTAGAGAACCCCTCCCTATGTTGCAATGCAACGAGGAAACACCTGTAAACAAAATTCCCACAGCACCTCAGGATAACTTAAGTACAAGTGAAAAATCAATGCAAAAGTCACAAGTTGTTCGTTACAACTTGCGACCACGTCACTGAATCTACCAATATCTTATAAGCTACTTGTACAGCGATGTACATATCTAGATGCATTTTGCTTGTTCCTCACATTTTTTTTGCTATGTATTATTTGTGTTATCTTCTCTATCAAGCATGCCCAATTTCTACAGCTTGGGTCACTTTTTTTTCTTTTCAGGCCACCGCAGACAACAGAGAGGACGTCATCGTCCTCGACGAAGACTCTGACCAGGAACAACCCACAGAGGATTCTCCAACTATCACTCTTCTCCAGCCGAAAGATGAAGAAAACAGTTTCATTCTGAACATCGACTCTTCTTGCCCACTGTCGTTGTTCTACGTGGAGTCGCTGAAGATCGGAGCTGGGGATGACCAGCTTGTGTTCTGGTGCAAATTGCAGGCTCTGGTTTACATCCAGCTTGTTCAGAGTGGCAGATCCAAGGAAGCTGCAGATCTGCTGCAGCCCAAATTCCGCCACCAGCCCGAACAGTTGCTGGCTATCTCAAAGAAATCGCAACCTACCGCAGACTGGATTTTTGACCGCAAAGCTATCATCCTGGCACTATTGCAACTCCAATTGGAACAAAGCCAGCGCCTGCGAGATGTCGTGGAAGCCATTGACCTTCGCAATACCACCCTCGCCGCATGTGGCCGCGATCGGTTTTGGCATACCGGCGGTTCACAAGCTCGCACGCTGGACATGCCTCAGGACCAGTGGCTCGGCTCCAATCACTACGGAAAGATCGCCACTGAATTTGTCCGGTTTAGCCAGCGCGGAGAAAGCACCATGACTCTCGACATCACAGTGTGGTGTCGCCAAGCCCAGCCGAAACGATTTGAGTACACGTTTCTAATTCTTTCGCACTCCAACGTGCGTCACCTTGCCAAAATCGAGGGAGGAGTTGTTGTTGCAAAAGGTGGCGGGCTGATGATTGATATCCCACGCATGTTGGAGCAACACAGGATTGACCCAGATCAATTCGCTCGCGTGATCCTCAATTTCAACATCAATGACCTGCAGCGATCCAGAGAGTTTTGGGAGCGAGGCTTTCGCAAGATCCGAGACTGCTTTGGCCATATGGTCGAGCGTGTTTACGTTTCTTCGATGGTACCTCAGGATCGCTTGCGACTACACGCTAGTGTTTACACTGACTTCGACAACTTTATGAGCCGAGAGTGTCGCCGATACGGGTTTCACTATATGGAAGTGCCAGAGGACCCGTTCTTGGCAAACTACCAAAGGCCCGACGTAGGTGCAAATGCCTTAATCAAGAAAGATCTTTTCGACGACGGGCTCCACCTATCCACCATCGGCACTCGACTGCTCCTGGAGCAATGGGAAGTTTTTGCCCCAGAACTTTCACTTTGCTCTCGCAAATATACGAACGAAATCTATCGGATGAAGCCGGACGATGCGCTAGAGCGGCCGCTTCAACGATCTACCAAACCGGTCACCGAGCAGCCCTCAAAGCGAACTCGCTATGTAAGTTTGGATACGCAGCCAGCACAACCGATGACGGGTAAGACTAAGGCAGATGTGGCGTCGTCGTCCACTGCAACTTCTTCTGTAGAAATAGATGTAGCTAACCCTATGCAGCTAACTGTTGTGGTTGAGACTTTTCAAACAAAGGGGGAGGAACAGACATCTACTAAACAACTTACTACCCTTGATAAGACCGGTGACAACAGCAGTGACTTGTCTACCGATAAAACTTGCAGTGAGACCCAAAAAGAGCAAACTGAAATCGTATGCCAGGAACCAAGGCCAGAATACCCTGCTCAGGTGGTTGATCAAAACCCAAACCCATCCTGTCCTCAGGTGGGCCTTCCCAATCCAAATCCGTCATCAGTTGGTCAAACACCAAACCCATCCTGTCCTCAGGTGGGCCTCCCAAATTCTCTTGCTCAGAACCCATCCTGTCACCAGGTGGGCTTTCAAAACTCTCCTGCTCAGAACCTATCCTGTACTCAGGTGGGCCCCTCAAACTTTGCGCCGAACGTATCAGGTGCGAAAAGATTCCGTTATCAACCATCTGATGGGGCTGGTGAAGAGACTAGACACAACACCGGGGTGGTCGCGCAAGCCGCTCAGGGAACGGGGCTTCGTTATCGAGCGCCGTTTCAACCTTTACCAGCAGCTGGTTCATTACCTCTGCTCGCCACCTCGGCACCTGTATCTGGCTCGTTGCCGATGCTCAATATCAGCCCTCATACTGTGGCGCTGCGCCAACAGCAGCTGAACCTGTTTCTACAAACCTTTGCCCCTTTTTCAGGACAAAACCTGGGCAACCAACCGCCTGTAGTGATGAACCTGCAGTTTGTCATGTGGAACGGTATGCTCTGCCCCCTTCAACCACTCCCAGCCCCGCTTGGACCCGCTGTCTTGTCGGGACACGTCTGCAGCTCCTGCCCTACCTGCCTGAATAATCCACAGTAGACTATTGACATTTTGTAAAATAGACCTGACACTCTGTAATGCCTTGTGATTATTTAGCGTAACTAAAAGTGTAATCTAAAAAAAAAAAAAAAAAAAAAAATTTCAAAAAGAAAGCGTGGACACTTTCTTCAGTACCCCACGGGTATGTAATAGTTTTGCGTACTAAAAATTAATCCTGAGTTTTACCTGGCCACCCCTTGTACCTACAGTATGCTTTTCCTAGTCGGCGCCTAAAAGGTGGCCCTAGCTGGATATGTTTTGGCTGGTTTGCTCGTAGCAACCGCCATCTTTTTATTATGTTTTGATTTGCTGCCTAAGTTTTGTTATTGCAATAAAGTTCAGTTTCGGCTTTTGACTGGGCCTTGATACAACTGTATCAGCAAAACGACTCTTTTTATGCGGTCCCCTATTTTGGCAGTTTTTAAGATTTTTGCTACGATTGCCGATTTTTGTTACCATACTTTGTTACTGATGTCAAAACTGAAAATAATGTTCTTTATTACTTAATCAATAATTTCTTCTGAAGCTGTTTTTGCTTCTTCTACATTTCGAAGTTCGATTAAACACAATTCATCCACTCTACGGTACTACCTAATGCATGAGCTCATAATGCATGAACGGTTACGGTATACTTAAATCTTGTGTTCTACTGGTGCATATTATCTAAATTTTTGCAAAAGATGTGGCTCGTAGGTCTAGAGGTACGATTTTCGCTTCGGGTGCCAGAGGTCCCGGGTTTGACTCCAGGACGAGACCATTTTTGTATTTTTCTTAAGC
Source organism: Trissonchulus sp. WLG1_4 (assembly GCA_030248245.1). Taxonomy (NCBI): domain Eukaryota; kingdom Metazoa; phylum Nematoda; class Enoplea; order Enoplida; family Ironidae; genus Trissonchulus; species Trissonchulus sp. WLG1_4. The sequence goes on along the minus strand of JASANF010008457.1, from coordinate 37,403 downwards.
ATTTGTGAAAAAAGTTTAACTTAATCTTTTCTATCAAGGATTTTGCAAGTATATTTTTGAAATTTCTTTAATGATTTTTCAAACTGTTTTTCAGAATGTTAAACATTGACCAATATCCTTTTTTTATTGAAAGTGGATATTTAGTTGAAACACCGTCCTATGGCCCGTTTTCTTGTTGTTTCAAACCCGAATTTGTATTGTAAATAACATAAGTAGCAAATTCACAGCACGCAGTTCTCAAATTCAAGACCCCGTTTATCAGCAATAAATGTGTGCTGAAATTAGGATTGAAAAGTACTTATCCACAAATAATGGCCGCGTTTAATATTTTCTCTAGAATATTGACACTCAGTCCTCACAATGACCCCTTTTCACACAGCAGAAGAGCTTGTTTATGAAAATGATTGATATGTAGAGAAACACTAAAATCGCGATTTTCGAAAAACTTAAATGAAACTAAATTTTTTAAATACTATAGATTAGCTCAAAATTAAATTTTGCGACCGCTTGAAGACAACAAACGAGGTGCGGTCGAGGCAGGCCTTCTCGCACTCATACAGACATATACATCTTCAAAATTCATTCTTATTCACGTTTCACAATCGCGGAGTTAAGCCAAGACACGCGTTTCTTCATTTTTATATTTGGCAGTTTTCATGACTTCGCAGCGCTCTGTGTAGCGCCCTTGAGTTCAGAAATTACTAGAAAGGCTGCCAGTAGTTTCTCTGGCTTGCTGTTTGGCTTACAGCGTAGTAAAATCGTGACTCAGCACAAGAAATGTGAATATGAATATATGCATTTAAAACATGAAGTTATTCACATTATAACGCCCAAATTCAGCATTTCATTAACAATTTAAGTAGTTTTATATATTTTTCATTCGGACTTTTAATGGGAAGCTATTTCTAGGCCAATCGGCGCATTGCCGAAATTATATATTGTCCTTTGGTGTGACTGGCTTATAGTCAGTGTGAGCTGGTGAAGACGTCGCGAACAGGGGGGGTGGCGCCGACGCACTTGAAACGGGGATAGGTAGTTAGAGCCTCGCGCGCCGATGAGACTAGGAATAGCTTCCCCTGAGCTTAGGGACTGAAGTGAGTTAGGTTTTTACTCGGTTTCCTCGTTTTGTTATATTTTGTTATTCGGCCTCCAATAAATTTCATTAACTCGTAGTTTTTGTGTCGTCTCCAATTTTGATTGTGTGTTGGGTGTTCTGTAGGACTTTGCAGCTATTTTGGAGAGATTCCACACGTGAGCCCCGAACCTGAGAGAGGGCAGGAATCTGAGTTTTAGGCGACTTGTGACGATTGCCAGCCGTTAGATCACGTTCTACTTGGGCTCGGGCGCACGGTCACTTTTGCCCTCGTGTCCATCGCCTTCAGGCCTAAATTCCAAGAGCCCCGTAGTTCGTGGTTTAACAAGTGGCGACCGTGACAAAGGATTTTTGGGCCACGTGTGAAGCCCAAAATAGCTGCTCCTAAGCCCTAAGCCTAAATTTTTGACGCTTTTGAGCGTTAAAGTTTGATTTTCCCCCACCTCAAAATTTTTGAAAAGTTGCTGGAGCACCCCCAGCAACGAAGAAAACGAGTAAACAAAGCCCATATAATTTTCCCTGTCCCCGGGAAAATTTTTCCAAACGGTTTTTCTGTGTTTTTTTTCAGTGGTTTTGGGAGATTGTTTTCAGGTGACCAAGAAGAAGAAGAAGTAGGGCCGTTTTTCTGAGTCAAAAAAGGCTCTCAAATTTTTGTGAAAAGCGAGTAGGGTTAAGTAAGGAATATACAGATAGCGCGTAGGAAAAATTTGGAGTGAGAAGAGAGCCTTTTTCAGAAAATTTTGAAATTGTTCATGAAGCTGAAATTTTTGAACATGTCAAAAATTGAGGGGGCCGCCTTCTAAAGTCATTTTTCGGCCCCGGCACCATTTTTAAAAGAATCAGCGCTTAGTTCTGACCCTAGGGGTCATATTTTCCGAATTTTTACGACAGTTTTAGTATTTTTCCCCCCACCCTAAGCCTAAGCCTAAAATGAAAATTTTTCAATTTTGAAATTTTCCCACCCTCATAGATCCCTCCAACGGCATTTTCGTGGCCGGAGGGTAGTTTTTCTGAATTCAGCACCAAATTCTGGTACTAGGGATTATATTACCAGAATTTTAGGACCCCTTTTAATATTTTTCCCCACCCTAAGCCTAAGCCCAAAATTTTAAAATTTTTCGGGCATTTCTGAAACTGCCCGGGCCGCGCTCAAAATTCACCTAGGGTAAAATCCGACCCCAGAATCGGATTCCGCGACCCCTGAAACCCTAGAAACAACTGGGTTTCGAATTTTTGACCCCCAAAATTTTCCAAACGGAGGGTATATAGACACCCCCGTTTCTGAGACGCTCGCTAGCGATTTTTCACATTTTTCGGGGTAGGTCTCGCTCAAAAGCGTATAAAACCTCCCCATTTCTTTTTCAAAAGTTGCGCCCCACCCCTCCCCTGCTCTGGAAAAAGTATCCGGTGTGAAAAACCCGGATTTCCAGAAAATTTTGGCCGGTATACCCCCCAAAATCGAAAAATTTTCGATTTTTCAAAAATTTTGAATTTTGGTTCAAATTTTTAGATTTGAGAACCGGCCAAAAAGTCTTTGTAACTACACCTTATAGCGCACCTCTGAGCGAAGTTTCGGCCATAAATACTCAATTTTCGCCATTTTTCGGCCAAAAACACGTTTTGCGCGCGAAATCCAATTTTGACCCCAAAATAGCCCCATAGCGCACCCCACGCAAATTTTGACGAAATTCTGACAGCGCCACAAGACTCAGCACCCCCGAAAACCTATAGAATTATTGCGTTTTAGTGGAAAAACGCAAAATTTCGAAAAATTTTTGTTCCCCATCTCATTTCCGACCCTAAGCCTAAAATTTTGCCCATTTTGCGCTAGAAAACCGCAAAATCGGTATTTTTGCTAGCTTTCTTCAGCTATAGTTTGCTCAGGGCACCGCGTACGTTAGCACCGATCAACGTTTTTCTGGAAATTCCAGCGTTTTTGAAAAATCTTACTCCCCCACCTCATTTTTGGTCAAAAACGGCCAAAAATCACACATTTAGGGTTGCAGCGGCTATAATACTCAGAATTTCGCCGGGTCTTTTTGCCCACGCACGCAGCATAACCTATATTTGGAACTATTATTGCGTTTGACCGCCAACTTTTGCGAAATTTTTCAAATTTTTGCACTTTAGTGGGATTATATACGCGGAGACGTATATAATCGGTTCTGAGCGGCTCTAGAAGGCTCAAAATTCTGCAAATACCGATTCAAAAGTTGCGCAGCAAGACTCAGTTCAACCCCACCAGCACGCAGACAATTTCCCAGGTATTTTTTTAGAAAAATATACCTTCAACCTCCAAATTTCATCCCTAGTATATAATCGCTCCCGGCCCCCAGCTTCACGAAATTTCAAAATTTTCGTTTAGGGACCAAAACAGTAGCACAGATACATAGTGTAGTTAGTTACAGTCCACCCCCATATTTATTCTGATTCGAATTTTGCCAAAAATCGGCAAAATTCTTTAAAAATTGATATTTGCATCCTTTGAGCGTAGGTATATAATTGGCAAAAATTTGAAATTTTTCTATTTTCAGGCAAAAAGAAGCCTTCAGCAGCACCCCCATTTTGCATTTTCTAAGGGGAAGTGCTGCTCAAATTTTTCTGAGCCTAGAAACTTAGGTTTTTGAACAAAATTTTTGATCAAATTTTGTCCCCACCCCCTGGAAATCAAATCGCTCCCCGGCTAATGAAAAATAAGCCCTAGTGGGGAACCCCTTTTTGTTTTGTCAGCAAATTCCTAGGACTTAGGAATTTTTCGGGTCGGACCCGAATTTTCGGAATTTCAGAAATCAACGCCCGGTGGACTCAATTTCGAACACCCTAAGGGTCCCCCTTTTCAATTTTTATTTTTGAGCGCTTAGACTTAGAAATTTTTCCAATTTTGAGTGAAAACAAAATTTTTGAAAATCATTGTTTTTCTATTTTCAGTGGATTCAGCAGCCTCCAGCAGCCCCAAAGCAATTTTCTAAGGGGAAGTGCTGCCCAAATTTTTCTGTTTCTGAGACTTAGTGAAATTTTTCCCAAAATTTCAAATTTTTGCCACATACGTATATAGTGTATTTTGGATAGTCCCTGAGTCTAAGTTGTGTTGTTACGACCAGTTCAAAAGTCGAGTGTTGAGTGACAGTAAAGACTCAAGCAGTAAGCACATAGACACGCACATTATATACATATATACATTATGCGTCCGTCAGCACTAGCTCGCACACCCCCACCATCAGTGAATCGAACCCTGAATCTGCAGGGGCAAGCGCCCAACTCCGACCAAAACCCGAATAATACGATTTCGTACGGGCTGCCACTAACCACTGTACAGACACAGACATTTGGAACCCCCACCCACACCATCACAGACAACCTGAACAATACAGTGTTGCAGAATGTGCCAACGACTACCACCCTCGCAGACTTACCCGGAACCTCGGCTCTGCCGAAGACCCTGACAGCACCTATGGGCACGTCCTATGCCGGATCAGGGTACTCCTCAGAGGAGGAACACCAGGGAATTTTGACGCGGCAGCGTCTAACACGGCTAAAAGCCATGAAGCTAGGAAAGAAACAGGTGCAGAGGGTGGGCAGAAACGAGGTAGACCCGAACCAGGAGTTGAGGGAGATGCAGATAGGGTTAGGAAACCAACTAGCAGATCAGCAGTCACCCACCCTCTCGCACCGGAGTTACGTGATTGAGCCTGAGGTAGACGAGCAATTCCAGCAAAACGCAGAAGTAGGTTTAAGTCAAAATGGGTCGACTGGGGATGGAGCACGGGGCGTATTACAGAACCGTGCCTCATCCCAGATACCAAGCACGACGGCCATAGGCCAGAATTTGATGAATGGTGCGTATGGATTGGGTACCCCTACCCATCAAATGGGGACCGTGTTCACGAATGTTGTGTCAACAGGGCTTGGCACCCTAGTTGCACCTGCCCAGGCGCCTCTACAAACGATAGGGACAATTCAGAATCAGACCACGAGTCAACTAAACCAAAATTTTGCTGCCACAGTCCCAAAATATCCAAATTTTTGTCCCCCAAAGCTGTTGGTGAACCAACAAGAACGGTCGCAGACCGGTGCACAGATGCACATGTCCTTCCCCCCGATCTCATCGGCCCCAATGGTCACGTTTAGTACGGGTAACACGATGCAGACCAATAGTGTCAATTTCTGTGAGGTCATAGCATACCCAAATTCACAGATGGGGTGGAATCCGACCCTCCCAAGTCAGACCCTGCATTTTCCTTTGAGACAAACGGGGTATTCATCAACCCCACGGGTCACCGAAAATAATCAGGGACCCCAGTTAACCCTTGGGAACATGGGAATGGGTTTAAAAACGGGGGAACAAACGGGACAGAACCCGTGTTTTGCGAATTCACAAATTACGAATTTCGGACCAACACCGGGGTACCAAAACCCTAGCAATTTTGGAGGTGTCCTGACTCAACACCAACAACCGCAACCCCCGCTATACGACCCACAGAAGTTGCAGAACATGTTGAAATTTGTTGCAGACCTGCCGGTCTTTGATCAAGACATCACAAAAATGACCTTTCAGGAATGGCTGCAAAGTTTCACAATGCGCTTACAGATGGCCATGGTGCCAGAAGACCACTGGGGTCGCATTTTGTGTTTCAAATTGGGAGGCCGTGTGAGCCTTTTTGCTTCGAAATTGCCACAGGGCGTGAATCAAAATTTTCAGTCCTTGGTGGAACAGCTAACACCGGTGTTTGGGGCTCGGAAAATGACAAAAGCAGACCACTATCGGAAATTTTTGGACAGACGGCAGCGGGCCGGAGAGCCCGTGAGAGACTACCTACGTGAGCTTCAAACCATAGCTCAAGAGATCTGGTTAGATGGAACTGAGAGGGATGCCAATGTAGCACAACAGATCTTCAGTGGGGTCGTCCCAGATGTACAAAAAGTGCTGGCTCCCATTTATTGTGAAGGACCTCCACCTCTGTCCAAGGTAGTAAATTTGTTGGATCTAGTATCTCCTATGGGTAATACAGATTGGGTTCAGGCGGTGAGCAATGAACAGTCTAACCAAAAATCGGGGAACTGGAGGGATGTGAAACCACAGGGTCAAACATCTAGTAGATTCGAGCGCCAAAACACCAGTAGAACGCTGTTCACGCCGAAACGGCGAGACAATGAGTCGAATGAGGCAAAACTGTGGCAGGCCATTCAAGATTTACGTATTGAAATTCGGAATAGCAGAGGTAGAGAGGGGCCTAGTCAGATGCAAGGTGCGGCGTTAGGCCGGAGTGGGGAGCGACCCACTGTACGTACGAACTTTGCGAATGCGGGCGTGGGCTATCGTGGCAGAGAGCCACGAAGATGCTTCAACTGTCAAAGAGTGGGACACATCAGTCGCGAATGCCGAAGCCCTCGGCAACAGCCAAATTGGCGGGGCTACGATAGCCGACGCCCGAACCCGTACGGCCTGTACGGATTGAGTAGTGCCAGACCTCAAGTACGTAACAGTTTTTCTAACGATTCCAGTTTCATGTCTCAAAGACTCTCACCCTCCCGATTACAAAGCCAAAACAGCTCCTCATATTACAACAATGATAGCATGACTAACAACACTAGCATGCGACAAGCAGCAAACCTAAGTCAAATTCATTACATCAGTGATGGCGGAAATACGTTTACAAATACACAGCACACACCGCAGCAATGGCCCGTTAACCCAGCCATTTATCCGCCACAGTATATATATTACCCTGCACAACAAGCAAACAACACCATGCAAAACGCGCACAACGAACAACAAGTGAACAGTGTAAAAAATGAACAAGACCAAATAAATGTTGTGATTCCGGAGTGGATCCAGGAGGCCAATAAAGTAGCTGAGAAGTTTGCAGGGAAAGTAGAGGAAGGTGAGGAGGAAGTAGAAGACGAGTCTGAGGGTGAGGAAGAAATTTCGGGGTTTCTTATGTCGACTGTTTACGACCATGAGGTTAACACCATTCATCCCTCTGCGGGCCTTTCATCACATGTTCTAACAGCTCATACACCCGACAATGAAACAAGCGACCTACGGGTTCAAAAGCTCGAGCAAACTGTGAAATGTCTCAAGAAAAGCTGCGGTACACTCCACTCTGCACTGAGAAATATCGTGTTTTATATGGTCCGACGACTCGATGTGTTGTCTAAATTACTACGACCGTTGGTGGGTGATCCCGTACCCCACTACACGGAAATCCTGCAGGAAACGCAGAGAATCGCACATCGCACGGCACGGTGCCATCAACCAACACATCAAAAATACGAAGCACGTTACGAACAACGCGCCAAACCATCACAATATCTAGCTACCCCTTTCGTCCTGAAAAACATCGCAAATACCCCAGTCTCAACAAGCCAGAAGCACGAAAACCTTGCGCAATGGGAGGGCCCTTATCGAATAGTAGCCAAATTGTCGGATAACGTCTATGAAATAGTACGACATGGGGTATCGGGTGCAAAAGTCGAACGTGTTAGTATTCAGTGCCTAAAGCCCTACTACGGCTCTGAGAACGTCAACCAAAAGTAATCACAAAACTAAACTACATGCATGTATAAGTACTAACAAATATTTATAGGGAATGGGTGAAAATAATGCTGTAATCTATAAGCTACAATCTTTGCACGCCATATAGACACAAATCAATCTTTGCATGACCTTTTTCAATCTTTGCGTGCCTATATTGGAACAAATTAATCTTTGCATGACCTTTTTCAATCTTTGCGTGCCTATATTGGAACAAATCAATCTTTGCATGACCTTTTTCAATCTTTGCGTGCCTATATTGGAACAAATTAATCTTTGCATGACCTTTTTCAATCTTTGCGTGCCTATATTGGAACAAATCAATCTTTGCATGACCATCTAAATCTTTGCGTGCCTATATTGGAACAAATCAATCTTTGCATCACCATCTAAATCTTTGCGTGCCTATACTGGAACAAAGTCAATCTTTGCGTGGCAATATAGGATTGCAAAGACTAAGGCTACCTGGGATATAAAATTGACGGTGTAAATTATTGATTAGGGATTAGAGTAGAAACAGGTCACACATTTGGAAATTTTTTTTTCTAGGTCTATAATACCTGGCACAGTATATATATATCCGATTAGCTAACCGTTTTCTCTTGCGATTGGTGAAATTGCTGTAATTTTAAGTTGAATTGTTTTATTTCTTCTATGATTTCGTTTATTTTAAGATATCTTTTTTTTATTTCTTTTCATTGTGTTTACTCTCATTATTTTCAGAAAAAGCGAAACTGCGTCGAAATAACCAATCGGGTAAATAAGTTAGGGGTATAGAGTATACTAACATAGTGTGGGTTTGTGTTACTAGAGTAGGGAACGTCGATGAGCTAGAAAGTAGGGTCACCAGCGGATAAAATCTTAGGAAGTACATGTGGACCGTCAGGAGTAGGAGTAGTACCGTAGTCTAGGTACCAACTAATTCAGTGTAGGTAGAAGCGAATGTTGCAAGCACTTCTGCGAGTAGTGTTAACACCATATATAAGCACAAATAAACCCTCTGTATGCACGAACATATATAAAATCTGTTAAATGCACTCGAACTCGGACTCGGACACTTTTTTTTTCTCCGTCGTAACAGCACAACCAGAAATCAGGCGTGGTGTGGTATTAGAGTGCGTATATAAGATCTACAATTGTAACGTGCGTTTCAGGCATAAATTGATTCAGTGATTGCTTCGCCGAGGCAGCGATGTGCAGCAAGGTTCACAAGCCGCACAAAGAGTAGCTGGAGCCAGCGGAACAAAGAATCAGGTTTAATAAGGAATTAGATTAGTCCGTAGACTAGAAAACTACTTCCACTAGTGAATCAAAGAGAGTAGCTAGGTAAACCTAGACTAAGTTAGAGACCAATACCCGATTTTGACGCACACCACCAATTTCCGCCTGATTTCTAGGGTGAAACTTCTTGTCGGTTATTTTGTCACACAGTTACCCTTTTTGTTTGCATGCATCTGTCCTTTTGTTACTAATTTCGAAATTATAATTTAATTCATCCTACCCATCTCTAAATTTTGTCATCTACGGACAGAAGGGATCCAGAACAGCCAAGCACCAGCGAATGGCCAGTAGAGCCGCCTTCAATCAAGATCCAGAAGAAGCCGAAAGGTCCAAAAGAGAAGTCGATGCCAACGTATGTACTGGCAAATCCTCAGGACGAATCTCGGCTGCGAGCGGCCATCGAGCGTATCAGATCGGTAAGTAAATTTAATCTGCCGTTCAAGATGCGAGATGTTGAGGTGCATGTTATCTATGACTTAGATATGTGGCTGTTGTGTGAGAACAAAATCCTGCACAGATTGGATAACTGCCCCTTTTGTGGCGTTTGATCTGGAGGGATGTGCAATCCCATGCATGGGGACTCAACCGGAAGCCATTGTGGCCACCATCCAGCTAGCATTCCCACCAGATGCGCAGTTCGGGTTCGAAAAGCCCGAAATTTTTATCGTCTTGCCCATGCTTATCTATTTCGAAAGTCAGGACTTCGCGAAATTGAGGAGGTTGCTAACAACCATCTTTGTGTCGCCTCGAGCAATGCTGGTCGCATTTGGCGGGGAGAACGTCACGGTCAGGTTGGTTAGATGGTTACATCTATCGTCACTTTCAGCCAGCTGTAGAATTATGGGGGCAGAAATTACCCACCTCAGCGGGGCTCCAGCCGTTGAAATCAGGACGTCACAGCAGTACACGAACTGTAGCGAGAACGAAGATCACCCTGGATTGCTATTCTCAGCCTTTGCAAAATATTTTCCGATAAGTCAGGGCGCAGTTTAGACCAGTGCTCAAACCGACCAGCATAAATCACGCCATCGTCGATGCTGGGGTATGTACAAAATCATAGTGGATCCCATCACGATGACAAACCCAGAGCAGATGCTGAGTCGAGACGGGACAACCTGGCACAGAAACCTGTAAAAGCAATGCACACGTCAAAAGCAAAGCGGGCCGGTGATTTGCTCTTTGCGGTCAAGCCATTGAAAATTGAAGTTTCCGAGCGGAAGTGCCGGTGCGGAATCAAAACTTCAGATTGCCAGTGACGAGAGAATACCAGCGAAGCAGTTGGCCCTAGCCAAACCGTCGTGACTTTGCTATAATCAGCGACCAACACTGCTCTTGGCGGAATTTTTTTTTTTGCGCGACCCGGAGGGGACGATAGAATCAGAGGTAGAACAGCACGGAGAAAACAGAAAGAAGAAGAGAAAGAGGACTTTTGGCAATAGCAGAAGCGATAGCAGCAGAAACAACAACAACCAGAAATGCCTACACTCCAATGAGACTACGGAGGGGAGACGGTGTTGGCAAGACGGAAGCAGCTCGTCTAGCTTCTTACCGTAGATCAACTTGTTGTTTTCGGAAGGTCAGCATCGGAAGAAACCAGCGTTATGACAGTGAAAATTTTGTTGAATTTACTTCGGGATAGTATTTTCGTTATTGTTTTCATAATGTTTCTGCCTGTTAAATATAAATTATGGAAAATTTTGTAAATTATTTGTGTAACTGGTGAAATTTGTATGTTTTGTTTGCTTTTTAGAAGATGTCGTCACCCGGAGGCATGTTGTAGTTTGCTTAGGTTCGACTGGCTTCTTTCCGTAGATTATCTTACCTAGGCATACGATCTCTTGACCCAAGGTGTTCGGCTCTTCGGTGCAGGCCCTGTTCCTCGCCTGGCTCCTTACCGTAGGTTAGCTTGGTATAGGTGTCCTGCATTCACGAACTTGACTCTTACAGTGTACTGGCCCTCGTCTGGTTACTTGCCGAAGTTCAACTCGGGCAGACACTTTTGAACCACGGATGTGACGTTTTGCGCTACACCTTCGCCTAGCTTCTTACCGTAGATTAGCTTAGGTTGTAGTGCTTCCTTTGTTCTCGGACGTGACTTGGCACCAACATCTGGTCCTCGCCTAGCTTCTTACCGTAGATTAGCTTGGTCTAGGTGTTTCTGCATTGGATAGGACCTAATGGACGTCAGTTCCTCGCTTAGCTTCTTACCGTAGATTCAGCTTGGGTTGGCGTTCAATAAGGGAACGGCCAACGGGATGGAGCATCGACGTTTCGCCTGGCTTCTTACCGTAGAGTAGCTTGACGTAGGTGTTTCATACCCATAGGTCTTTCTCTTATTAAGGTATCTTTTCTTCGCTTGGCTTCTTGCCGAAGAGTAGCTTAGAATAGGTACTAATTTAGTTCACGGATTTGACAACTAGCAGGAGTGTTCTGGTGTATTGGTCGTCTAGCTACGCGCCGTCGTTTAACTTCCTATTACATCGGAGTACGACTGCTCAAGCACAGCTTGGAGGAGGATTTTCGGCATTCGTTTTGGCGATCGACTAGCTTCTTACCGTAGATTATCTTTCGTCAAGGTAAGTGTCGGTGGTTCTCTGACGGAACTCGAGGTAAGTGTGCTCTTGTAGTCGTCTGGCTTCTTACCGTAGATTAACTTCTACAGGGGCATTGCGGACTTGAGGGAAGTTGTCCGGTTGTTGCTTGCACGACGAAGTGGAGTATAGCCACTCTCTCCTGGTGAGAGGGCCGATCCGGGAGTGTGCGAAATCCACAGACCCCATCCCCTGGTAAGTTATGGCCTATACGCGGACTGTAGATTCTTGGTCCCCTCGGTCTTCGGGCTCATAGGGGGCACCCTCTCACTGCAGTTGCGCGCGGGTCAAGGTGAGGTAATAGTCATTCTTTTCAGGGCGTAGAAGGTGGAAGCGCTGTGAGACTAGGTAGTCGTGGCCTAGAGCGCGGAAGCCGGATTTTGCGAGGTAATAGTTAAAATTTGGCGTATTTTTGAACACTTGTTACTAATGTATATACTATTATTTGGTGCTTTAGCACTAGTGCTTTATTTTTGCTCAACTTACAACTTGTGTACAGTATATTTTTGATTGCTCAACTCACAAAATTGTTGTACAGCGTAATTTCAATGCCAAAATTAACAAAATTGTTGTACAGATATACTTGTCTTTCATTTTTGAGCTTAGTTATAATGTTTACTCACAAATTTGATAGTGTACAGATATTTACTAGTATGCCTTTTATTTAGTTTCATTGATTTTCTTTTCATTTTGATAATATAGTTTCATTATCTAAAATTAATTATTTGTTTAGTTTTGGTTCAAAATTAACTCGATAACAAAGTATTTTAACTAATATACTTGAAATTTTAGTACTAAAATATGGCCCGAATTGGGTTCACTAATCTTTTTGGTTTTGTAGTAGCATTTTCTAGCACATTGGTTCTTAGGGTTACTAATCTATTTCTTTTTCCATATAAAATTAACAATACAAAAATAGATAAACAAGGGCGAAAATCGCTCAGGATAATATTTTATTATTAACAAAATTTAATCAAAATGCATTTCGCAGCGTGGCTAGTAATGAGTACAAGTCTCAAGTCCGATTGTCCTGGTTGTGTAGGCAAGAAAGGGACAGCTTCGAAGGCAACCCAGGCATCCACGGAGTTTGCAGTCGTACGGATCCAGCTTGGTTCTGGTTCGAAAGACGGCCCAAACGGAAGGCGAATAATGCCACCGTGGCGAAATGTCGAGCGAAACTGGGTAATTACAGCCTAAAACATCTGCTGCCGCGGGACCAGACGTCCCTTAACAGAAATTAACATAAAACACATATAGCACGCAAATTTAACATTGAAATTTTCATTTTGTTATACTGCATGGGAGGAAAGGTGAACATCCTTAACGGCCCCAGGTTGTAACGTAGTGCCTGCGAGCTTAAAGTGAGTACGTATATGGGTACAGCAGCCCAGAAAAGGGGACCGTCTAGTGTACGCATATACGTTGCAGAAAATAACATCAGGCAGGGCAGCCCTAAGGGCGCAGGCACCGGCGCTACGTGAACACCAGAGGGAGCCAAGTATGCGGAAAGAAGAAGAAGGGGGTGCTTGCAAGAGCACTCGGGGTGTCGAGAAGTTGTAGGAGAATGTAGTAGTGTAGCAGTTGAGATATAAAGCACACGCACATAGACGTAGCCTGGGTTGCGTGAAGGGGGGCAGAAGATGTGCCTTTCAGTCCAAAAGACGGGTAAAGTAGTAGAATTTTGGAGTAAACGGGGTAAACCCCCGTGTAAAGTGGACCCGTGACCCAAGAAACGGACTATATATACACGTTAGACAGGTATTAGGAACCCTAAGGACTCTTGTTGCGGCCAAAATTGAATTACTAAGTTTTATTTGTGTTGGGCCGAAATATGTTTAACGTATTGGAGTTTAGACTAATACTAAAATTGAAGTTGGAGTTTGTTTAACAGGTTTAAATTTGAATTTTGGAATTTTTGAGTTGAATTTCAACATTGAGTAATAAATTAACATGATAACCTTTGTCTTGGATAGTAGTGGCGTAACAAAAAGTATGTAAGGGAAGTAATCTAGTACTGGTTAAAATTTTGTTTAATATAACCTGTTTTATTTGTGCCTCAGGTATATAAGTAGGCGCCCAGTCCTGCCCCCTCAGCGAGACAGATCCGACAGCATGGAGAAGCGAGTGGACTCAGCGGCGGAAGCTACTGGAGGTGCCGGCGGACCTGGCGACTCCATTACTGGCGGCCCACTACTCTGGCGATCCCGCGCAAACTTTATTGCCTCGCCCCGTGAGGACTGCGTGGACTTTACGTGCATCTGGGGAAAAGGGCGGCCAACTGTCTATTCTGGGAGGAAGAGGGGGTATTTCTAATTGCGGCAAAGGGAGTTACGGCGGGAGATCCCATGCGTCCCTACGAACTGTGCAGTTACGACCTACGCGACACCCCCCCCCTTGAGAACTATGACATGCGGCGCGAATTATTTCCACCCGAGCGAACTTTCCAGTTATCTGAGTGCCTGCCCGTGTGCCCAGCCGTCCGTGTGATCAACCAGCTGTCCGCCCGCCAGCCAGCCAGTCAGCCAGCCGAGCAGTCAGCCGTCAGCTTGCTGCCTTGCCAGCCATCCAGCTAGCTTGCCGTCTGCCAGCCGAGCCGCTAACCGCGGCCAATGCCCCACGTCAGGCCCTGATGCCCAAGAAAAATTGGACACTGGTAGATGTAGGGTATTTGTATGTGCATGCCTTGTCCGGTATTTGTGTCGCTAGGGCGCTATAAAAATTAGTAGGTAGGTAGTGCAGTTAACGCGTTTAGGGAGTGTTGAGAGGAAAGTTAGTAGACTAACACTGGAATCCGATATCCGAAGCGAAGAGATCCGAAACCGAGAGAAGTGTACGAATCTCGGAATGTGGCACGAGGTGCACGGGTTTTGAAAATTCAAGCAAATTTTAGTGGTGATAGTTTCAGAGCGGCAGCTGTGTTAGGTGAGTGGCGTACGCGACGGGTGACTGCAGCACCCTGAAAATCGCGTCTGTTTGCGTGCTATGCACGAGGCGTACGTCATATAAAGCAGGCGCGAGCTCGCCACTAGAAGGTTTAGTTCCGTGAGAGTTTGAGCAGCTGAGTGAGAGTTAGAGCCGGCAGTGAGAGAGAGAAGGACGTCCTTGAAGTTTACTAACCTTAGTGTGTATGTAGGGAATGTCTGAGTCCAAATTTAGCTAGGTACGTACTGTATTCCTTAGGTAGGGTATGCGTAGGTAGAGTGAGTAGGTAGGAAACGGGTTAACTACACGAGCAGTTCCTTGTGAACCGGTCAAGGTAGCTGAAATTAGATTCGATTGCTCCGTTTCGATCCGGAGTTCAATCTAGTGGGACCTCCAGGAGGGGGGCAGGACTAGTTTAAATTTGGGAACGTGTTTGTGTACTGAGAGGGAGGATTTTGGCTATGATTTTCGTTCGTTTTAATTAGGTAGAACCGCGAAATTTTGAGTTTGAAATTTGAGAGCTTCAATGGATTATTGGCGTTTGCCATCTGGTGTGTTTGGTTGTATAACTAATTGCATTTGTGTATTTTCAGGAAAGTTTGTTAAACTTATGTTTGTAAATTGTATGCATAAATTGCGGGTTAAAAATTCTTCAGTAGCTGAATTTGGGCATAGGGAGTGCGAGAAAACGTGCCTCAACCAGGAGGTACCCGTTGACATGCGCTAGACACGCCGAGGCGTCGTGCCTGCGCAGGGGGGCACCTGTTATAAACCGGGGGTCACCCCCTGGTCGAGGCAGGCCTTCTCGCACTCCTACAGACATATACATCTTCAAAATTCATTTTTATTCACGTTTCACAATCGCGGAGTTAAGCCAAGACACGCGTTTCTTCATTTATATATTTGACAGTTTTCATGACTTCGCAGCGCTCTGTGTAGCGCCCTTGAGTTCAGAAATTACTAGAAAGGCTGCCAGCAGTCTCTCTGGCTTGCTGTTTGGCTTACAGCGTAGTAAAATCGTGACTCAACACAAGAAATATGAATACGTATTTTGTATGTTTAAAACATGAAATTATTCGCATTATCAAGCCCAAATTCAGCATTTCATGTAATAATTTCAGTAGTTTTATATATTTTGCATTTAGACTTTTAGTGGGAAGCTATTTCTAGGCCAATCGGCACATTGCCGAAATTATATATTGTCCTTTGGTGTAACTGGCTTATAGTCAGTGTGAGCTGGTGAAGACGTCGCGAACAGGGGGGTGGCGCCGACGCACTTGAACGGGGATAGGTAGTTAGAGCCTCGCGCGCCGAGTGAGCTTAGGAATAGCTTCCCCTGAGTCTAGGGACTGAAATGAGCTAGGTTTTTACTCGTTTTCCTCTGTTTGTTATATTTTTGTTACTTGGCCTCCAATAAATTTTATTAATTTGTAGTTTTTGTGTCGTCTCCAATTTTGATTGCGTGTTGGGTGTTTTGTAGGGCTTTGCAGCTATTTTGGAGAGATTCCACACGTGAGCCCCGAACCTGAGAGAGGGCCGGAATCTGAGTTTTAGGCCGTTTGTTACGGTCTTCAACCGTTAAATCACGTTCTACTTGGGCTCGGGCGCACGGTCACTTTTCGCCCTCGTGTCCATCGCCTTCAGAGCCTAAATTCCAAGAGCCCCGTAGTTCGTGGTTTAACATTTTTTTTGTGTTTGTGGTTTTTTTTTTGTTTTTTTTTTTTTTTTTTATTTTTTTTTTTTTTTTTATTTTTTTGTTTGGTTGTTTTTTTTTTATTTTTTTTTTTTTTTTGTTTTTTTTTGTTTTTTTTTTTTTTTTTTTTTTGTTTTTTTCTTTTTTGTTTTTTTTTTTTTTTTTTTTTTTTTTTTTTTTTATGGTTTTTTTTTTTTTTTTTTTTTTTTTTTTTTTTTATTTTTTTTTTGTTTTTTGTTTTTTTTTTTTTTTTTTTTTTTTTTTTTGTTTTTTTTCTTTTATTTTTGTTTTTTTTTTTGAACTTTTATGTCTCTATTGTGTGATGTCTGGCTTACAAATGGTGATTGGTTCAAAATATTGGTAGATATTGGTACGAACGTCGAAGGGCAGCCCTTTTTTAACAAAGCGGTTTTTTTGACAAAATTGATACTATTTTGAATTTTTAACATGCTTAGATAAAAAAAGCGCCAAAAATGGGTACTGGGTATGGGTACTGACAAACCTGAAAAATACGTTGTAAACTGGACAAAATTGATGAAAAACCATGGGTGACAAGCAGTGGCGTATCCAGGATTTCGCAAAGGGGGGGGGGGCTGCGACCGAGGGGGGGGGGTGCGGAGCAACCGTGAGCCACCTTTCCTTCCCACGGGGGGGGGTGCGGAGCAATGTGAGCCACCATGCTGAGGAGTGAGCCACCGCCGCTCAAAGGGGGGCACAGGAAAAAATATTAGTACAAAAAATGTACAAAAAAAAGTACAAAAAGTTACAAAAAAAGTACAAAAAATTTTGTACTTTTTTTGTACTATTTTTGTACTTTTTTTGTAATTTGGCCTGGCAAGTTTGTACTTTTTTGTACTTTTTTTGTACATTTTTTGTACTTTTTTTGTGCATTTTTTGTACTTTTTTTGTACTGTTTAGTGCAAGTTTGTACTTTTTTTGTACTATTTTTGTACTTTTTTTGTACTATTTTTGTACTTTTTTTGTACTTTTATTTTTTTGTTTCAAGGCTAAATTTTCCTTAAAAAATGGATAGTAAATCACTTAAATAGGCCTTCAAAAAGTAAAAAAGAAGTTAAAATTTTCAGTCATTTTTGTACTTTTTTTGTACTATTTTTGTACATTTTTTGTACTATTTTTGTACTTTTTTTGTACTATTTTTGTGCTTTATTTGTACATATCTTGTCATTTTGTTTTTACGATGTGACATAATGCTGACACCTATTCCCCACCCATATTTGTGGGGAATAGGTATATTTTTCGGTAAAAAATTCGGCGGTGGTCTATGTCCCTCACAGCTATGCGCCGTATAGTATATACATATATATAAACTTAACTGAATACCAAGTTATATACTGCGCAATAATATATACAATATAGTATAGTACACCTACAATATAGTATAGTACAGTAGTACACCTTCCCTTGCCCACTGCTCAGTGCCATCCGCCCATATATAATATAAATATATATATATATATATATATATATATATATATATATATATATATATATATATATATAATATTATATATAATATATATAATATATATATATATATATATATATATATATATATATATATATATATATATTATATATATATATAAGGAAAAAAGTAAACCCTATTTTCAACTTTTTGGGTCGTCCTGTGCTCACAGATGTACACGGGGAGGGTCTGGGGGGGCAAGCCCCCCCCAGACTTGAGAAACCGGGACAAGCCCCCCCCCCCTCCTTATATCCTTGGTGCTAAAAGAAAGGTGCCCGAGGTGCCGCACTAAGAAATTGCCCCAGATCGCCGTAAAATGCTTTAAGGGAAAAGCTAATTTCTGTCGTTTCCTATCTTTTTTGGTTTTTTGTTTTTGTCCGCTCATGCCTACAAATGGGCAAAATGCCCAGAAATAGCTATTGCGATCCCAAAACATCCACCCCCTGCATACGGTGAAAATTCGTAGTGTTTTCGTTCTCCTCCGCCCAGAAAGAGTCGGGACAAGCCCCCCATTTCTTCTGGGCCCCCCCTCGGCCCCGTGTCTGTTCTGTCTCCCATATTGATCTATATTGTGGCGATTGGGGCCCCCCTGCGGGCCCCGTGTTGTTGCCTGTGCTCCCTCTTTGGATCTTTGCTCGCGGCTGTTTCCCATCTTTCGTCTAACTGTTGCACTAATAAAATGGATTATAACACTAACTACTTACGTTTCTGAGTAATAAGCCTCGAAACCTGCGGGAAAAAAACCTAATGCGGGAAAAAACCTATCACTTTTTCATTGTTCTATTAGCAGTGAGTATAAACTCAATTTGATCGTGTTCTACAACTCTTAGGCTGCAGCATGGACTAAAAAACAGTTTCTCCGACACACATGTGACTCACAATGTTTCTTTGAAAATCGACTCTTTGGCCGAAATGACTTCTGCCCAAATATGCATTTTTTCAGAATTTAAAAGCATTAAAACTTGTCCTGTACATTTAGCAAAGCTTACTAGAATTTTTCCGCTACAGATCAGCCAACTTTCCTATCCTACCCACGCTGCTGCCCTTGGTGAAAGGGCATTTTTATAATAACATACTCGCGCACGCACGCATACTCAAAACTGAAAACACAATTAGAAAAATGATACAAAAATAGTACAAAAAAAGTACAAAAATAGTACAAAAAAAGTACAAAAATTGTACAAAAATTGTACAAAAAAAGTACAAAAACTGTTAATTAAAATAAGGCAAAAATTCATTATAAATTGGAGTACTATTCATCAACAAGTATCGGAAACATATTAAAATGTATCAGACAAAGCACAAAAGCATTTTTTAAAATAGTACAAAAAAAGTACAAAAATAGTACAAAAATAGTACAAAAAAAGTACAAAAAATGTACAAAAATAGTACAAAAAAAGTACAAAAAGAGCCAAATTTGCAAAAAACAATAAGTTAGTCTTATCAAACAACAAAAGTATCAGAGCGATACAAAGTACACCACGGTGATGCAAAATGGCTAAAAATGTATTATAGCAGCGAAACTTCAAAAAAAATGAGTTTTCAAAAAGTACAAAAAAAGTACAAAAAAAGTACAAAAAATGTACAAACCCACTTTTGTACTTTTTTTGTACTTTTTTTGTACTAACTTTTTTTCCTGTGCCCCCTTAATGCTCGCGGCTGTTATAACGGCCATCTTTTGCCTAACTGTTGCACTAATAAAATGTATTCTAACTACTAACGTTTCTAAGTAATAAGCCTCGAAACCTCCGGGAAAAAACCCTAGGCGGGAAAAAACCCTAATGCGGGGAAAAAACCCCTACCACTTTTTTCGGCTGTTCTGTTAGCAGTGAGTATAAACTCAATTCCATCGTGTTCTACAACTCTTAGGCTGCAGTATGGACTAAAAAAACCGTTTCTCCGACACCCATGTGACTCAAACAACAAATTTTCAAAAATCGACCCTTTTTGGCAGAAATGGCTTCTGCCCAAATATGCATTTTTTAGTATTTAAATGCATTAAAAACAGATTTTTGCACTTATTATGTTAGAAACGGTGGCCAAACACCGCCCGCGTCTACCATTCTTAAATTTAGGCGGTACGCAGCAGCTAAAGCCTAAATATTCCAAAAAATGCCAAATTTTGGTGAAACATCATCAAAACAGGTTTCGTACGTGGTGTCGGGGTATGGGCCAAAACGACAAAAAACAACGTTTTGTGGCCGAATAAACGGTTTCAATGAAGTCTACACATGTTTTTACCCCAGATGAGTCAACTTTTGTATCAACAATGGGTGAGTTTAGCAAATTGTCGCCAAACAAAATAGGGTTTTTTTCCCCGCAATAGGGTTTTTTCCCGCACAAACTTTGAACTGTCACAGGTAAACCACAACGTTTATCACTGTTTTTGAGCTTTAGAAGTATAGAGGAAAGGTAACTCTCTTGAAAAGTGCAAACAACGTTGGCCAAAAGTGATTTTGTGAAAAATTATGACAAGTCAAAAATTTGGAAAATTGTGTCACTTTGGAATTTTTCAACATGCAAAATTTTGAAATTTTATAAAAAATGCTACAGGCCTCAAAATAACTGCACAGAAATTGGTGTGGTAAGTAAGTTTGGGATGCGCTTTCCACCTACATACTCAAAAAGGTCCTATGTCGTAAGGCTCGGCCAGGAAGCACTAGGGTTTTTTTCCCCGCAAAACGCGTAGGGTTTTTTCCCGCACCACTACAAAACAATTGAATTTTTTGCAAAATTTTTAACTTTTTATGTGTTTAAAATGGGTTCCCCTTCATTCCTAAGTTTATATTCATAAAAGACCAAATTGTAAAATTGTAAAGTGTCGGTTTGTTTATTTGATTGAAAAAAAAGTTTTGTGTTCAAAAAGACCGATGCTCGATAAATTCTGCTCCTGGATGTTAGACAATCAAAATGCAAAATTTTTGAAGCTGTTTTTGCAGCATTGTAACAATAAGCAGTGTCTGAAGTATGAAAATATGTAAGCATTTATTAGTAAATATCGTCTAGCACAACCGCCCAGACTTTCTTTCTACACAGACCGTTTGGCACCGCACGTGATGAAAACCCAATCTGGAGCTAGGCAACTTGGCTAGCGTATTGTAATGAACCGATGTCTGAACTGTTTTTTAGGAGTTGCAGATATTGTATTTAGTGACCCAAGTTTAGTGCTGCTGCAACACAACAAACCTATGACTTCCCAAGTTATCTGATAATTATAATTTTTTTAAATTTTACGTGTCAGTATGTTGGACATAATATTTTCATTGCGATCGTGGTGATGATGACTCTGCAGTAAAATTTAACTAAACAAGCAGATTAAAAAAGCCGTTTTCAAAAAAAAAGAACAGTCAGCTCCCATACTGATTTTACGTGTTAATCATATGCTCATAACAGCATGTAGCTGCTACTTTTGCACTGCGCAGAGTTGGTTTCAAAACAATAGTTCCTTCTCTAGAAAAGGAACATAAATTATAGTTAATGAATTTATATATATAATTCTTATTATCTGACCGATGTACAGTGCTAAATTTTATTTAATTTTTACTTCCTTTCAACTTTGACAGACTACGTAAGTCTTGATTTATACATATGTAGAGCTTTTGAGGGGAAAAGCTATCAAGATGTGAGATTCTGGGACACTTTTTTGCAATCTGTTTACTTTTTCCAAATTTTTGCGCGGCAGGAGCAAACTTAGTGTAACTGCTGAATTTTAACAGCAGAAAATTACTAAAAAAATTTGCATAAAACTGCTGCTTGTTGTAATAGAACCCCTATCCATAAATTTGTATTTTCGAAGCTACCCCAAGAAAATGTCATTTGCAGTGTTTTGGGAAATGAACGTAGGCCAAAAATGGCTATAATCTTTGTTTTTGGATAGTTTTGACTGCGTTATGATGTTTTAAGGCATCGTCTAGGCTCATCTGGCAGGCCTCTCTAGGTTAAGCTGGCAGGATTTTTCCGGAAAATTTCTATTTTTTCAGTACCTAAGCCTGAATCTAAGCCTAAGCCTGATACTAAGCCTAAGTTTAAGCCCCATAATAAGGCGAAAAATAGACGGCGCAAGAATAGTCGTTAAAAAGGCGTTAAAAAGACAAAAACATCGTTAAATAGTCGAAAAATAGTCGTTAAATAGTCAAAAAGAGACGTTCCAAAACTTTACGACAAAAAGTAAAAATAGTCGAAAATAAGGCGTGAAACAGTCAAAAAATAGTCGAAAAGGAGTCGAAAAATAGTCGGAAAAAGGGCGAAAAATAGTCGAAAAAAGGCGAAAAATAGTCAAAAAGTAGTCGAAAATATCTAATCTAACTACGTAGTACGTACAAAAAACAGTGCTGCAGGATGTTAAGCATCCCGCTGCATCCAGCCGTTTGGCTTGATAGTAACACTTTGATCTGAGCTGAGCAAATCAGCTCTAAGAAGCGATAAAGAGTGTTTTTCAATGACTCTGCTGATGAAACATTATGGTGCCGATTTTGCAAAATAGACGTTATTTAGACGCCTATTTTTCGACTACTTTTCGCTTACTTTAGTTAGACGACTGAATTTCGACTATTTTTCACTGGATTAAATTAGCCAAAAATTGGACGTTATTCAGGCGCCTAAATTTCGACTGAATTTCGTCTAATTTTCGCCTATTTCAAAATAGAAAAGTAGACGCCTTATTTTCTTTTTTTTTAAAAATAGTCGAAAATTAGGCGCCTTATTTTCGACTAAAAAGTAGTCGAAATTCAGTATTTTGGTTTTCCTGTGACAGCACTACAAACTACCCTGTGGTACACTAAGCAGTGTGCGAAACCCCCTCTCCGCAAATCGAGCACCCGGCGAGGGGTCCCCAAAATTTGGGCAAAATTTTTAAAAAATTGCACTTTTTGGCGAAATTTTTGGAAAAATTTGGTCGATCTGGGGGGGGGGGGAGGGTCCCCAAAATTTGGCCGGAGAGGCCCCCCAAAATTTTGACGCCGTTACATGTATGATACAACCTAATGGTCATTTTTTCAAACATTCGCTAATTTTCTACGTTTTAAAGTATCTCAAATTTCTAAAATTGAAATTTCAAAATAGGTCCCCCAAGGGCTGGTCTCGGTCTCGTAGGTCTCGTTTCGGTGGTCTCGGTTGCCTGGTCTCGGTCTCGGTTGCAAACCCGAGACTTGCCAACATACGTGGGCAGCTACCGAATTCTGGGGGGGGGGTGCGGAGCAACTTTTCCGAGCCACCAATTTCGTTTCGTAAGCCACCAATTTTTGCTTCGTGAGCTACCTTCAAAACACTCTGGGGGGGGGTGACGGACCTGTCTGGGGGGGGGTGAGGATGCCTTCTGGGGGGGGGGGTGAAAAGCCCCCCCCCAAACACCCCCCCACGCCCATGTATGCTTGCCAACCCTGCCAAAAAACATTAAATTTTGTGAAATTTTCCCAAAAAAGTGCCATTTTACTAAATTTTGCCCAAATTTTCAGGATCCTTCTCCCCACCCCTCGATTTTTTGGGGCAAGGGGGTGGCCCCCCATCTCCTTCTCATATTATATATATTTAATATTATATATATAATATATATTTTCAGATTATGTATGTATATTCAACTTTGTGAAGCATTTGTGCCTGATAATGTATTGGTACGAAGAATTGAAACGGTAACAACCAGTTAATGATTTCCAAGACGATGTTTTCCCCATCTTTGGATTCTTCAAAGACGGATTTGGTTGCTCAGGCCCGGTTGGCTAGACTAAGTCGAAGCACTGAAAAACAGCGTGAAAATGCTGCCTTGTGCATTCAGGTACGTACACTGTATGCACATGATTTATGCACACAAATTTAGAATAGAAATATTTTAATTCAATATTTTATTGCAGCTTTGTGTACATATCGCAAGCAGTGGTCGTAATCAGGTTTACATATACATAATGCGTGTTTCGGTTTGTTAAAATATATATATTAAGTAATCTATTTCTTCGATGAAAAATATCGGATGATTGGCAACTACGGGTATCATACATGTATGGAGGGGTCCTCTCAGAAACGATGATGATGATGCTGATTTCCGGGATCAATCTAACAGAGTCCATATGCTGGGGTTGCTAATTAAAGCTTCCTCACATCCCTCAGGAAGCCGACAACTCTAATGGGATCCTCGCTTAGGGCTGCAATGCAATGCTTGGAAATGGGCCAAGATTTCGCAGTCGGGGGCGTGTATGGTGCGGACATCTAAGCAGCAAGTGATTTAGATCTTAATCCTCTTCGCGGCAATAGTCACACGTGGCTTCTGTTGACAGGCCTATTCTGAACATATGGGCCTTCAGTATGGAGCTGTGCCCCTTGCAGAGGAGCTGTGCCAAAGTGACGGTTTCCTTTCTCGTCATTCCTTGATGTTTTTCTGTATTGTATCCCTTGGCGTTGGGGTAGATGTCCTTGAAGTAACCATCATTGTTCAGTTTAGACTTGTCAGCTGTCCAGATTTGTTTGCAATGTCGGCTTATTACTCGTTTCGCAGTGCCATTGTCCAGTGCTCTGGCATTTTTTTGGGTTTTAAAAGTGGGGGGGCGTATGAAAGTGAGGGGGGGGGGGGGCGGGGCACTAACCTAGTAAAGAAAAATACACTGCCAGTGCACAATATTGATTAGTATTACACACGTCTGTATGCACTATTTTAACGTTGGCTTAATATACGTAGCGTTGGCGTTATATACGTAGCCAAAAAATACTTTCTGAAAGTGACTTTTTAAATGAAGAATGGTTTAAACTGTCAGTAAGTCGTCTTCCAAATTTCATGTACAAAATCAATTTCATATAGTTTTTTCAGCGATTTTGAAGTTTTTAATTTAATATTAATACGCTAGAAATTTTAGATTAATTTAGTAGTCATTTAGTTATGCTATATATAATCGCTACAGTTGACACAGCATGTGAGGCTTAGTGCAGAAGCAGTGGCAAAAAAATAACCAACGCAGTCGTTTCCTCCAGGTAAGACTGCTGACTTACCAAGGTCGTCGGGGAAATTCAAAACCTGAACAGCTTCCAGAACGCGAAGTTGCGGTCCATATGACCCGTAGTTCAGGTCGCAGTCATACGTGGGGGGGGTTAGGGGTTTTCACCCCCCCCCCCCCCCAGAAGGCATCCTCACCCCCCCCCAGACAGGTCCGTCACCCCCTCCAGAATGTTTTGAAAGTAGCTGACGAAGCAAAAATTAGTGGCTCACGAAGCGAAATTGGTGGCTCACGAAGGAAAAATTGCCGGAAAAGTTTCCGCACCCCCCCCCCCCCCCGGTGGCTCACCTCCCACCCCAGAATTCGGTAGCTGCCCACGTATGGTCGCAGTGCGTGAAAAATGGAATAATGGAATTACCAATGTTCCACACGATTTCAAGGGAATAGCTAAAGTGGGGGGGAGAGGTACAAAAAAGTGGGGGGGGGGGGCGACGAAAAGTTGGGGGGGGGGGCAGCCCACGCCGCCCGCCCCCCTGGTAAAAAATTGCCGGAGTGCTCCTGTGTCTTGTGGTATATAGATCGCTAGCTCTTTTAGCGACACAGTCTACCCGTTCATTGCCTTCTAGTCGGACATGTCCAGCGCGGATGACCCACTGCATGGTTATATGCGGGCCTCCGGCAGCAGCGATCTGGTGTGGCATCTCCCAAATTCGTACAGCGCTCGCGCCAGATTGCTTGTAGGGTCCAGCTGAGAGTCTCTCCACAGCTGACTACGAGTCCGTCTCCGTACACAGCCTTATTTCTTTAGCATTGTTATGATTGTTTTCCAGCCATGTTAAGGCTTTATCGATGGCAGTAAGTTCCGCACGAAAGCTGGTACAGTAGGCTCCAGCTGGTTGAGCGATTTATACTCCTTCTACATCCCCATGGTCCATATATGTGCCGCTACCTCCAGTTGTAGTACCTGCAGCCACTGATCCGTCTGTCCAGTCCAGATGGTCAGACTGGCTCTGGGAAGATTCTGTAGTCTCCATTGCGGCTTTCTTGCGGGTGTCAGGATTATCAGTGCGCTTAGTGGCTCGACCAAGGTGCTTTTAAAGTCTATGTTGCCTCCTGCATGCCACGTGGCTGTCTCACCGTAGCACTGTATGGCTTCACGAGGAAACTTGTCCAGTCGAGTTTCCTTTGCCGTAGCTTTACCTAGCTCTGTCCAAGAGCTCTGTGACTTGAGTTTGCGTTGGGCTAAGCATGTGCCCTCTCCGAAATAGAGGCGCCAGGCGGGTGCCGAAAATGTAAATGCATTTTTAGTCGATCTGGGGGAGTGTTGTTCCCTAAAATTGACCGGAGGGAGAGGCTCCCCAAAATTTTGATACCCTTACAAGTTACAAATGCTAGCTAATACATATTTTAGTTTTTTTGTACACACACGTGACATTTGTTTTGCATTGCAGGCGTACGTGCGTGGATATTTTGCTCGAAGACAGGCTTACAAAGCAGTCAGGTAATGTGTAAAGTAATTTATGATGATTGACGAATATTCAATATATACATATATATTCTCTGATTATGCAGTGATAGTGTTTTTATTATAATGAAATGGATTTGATTTTGTGGATGATTATTTTTGCTATATTATGTATCTATAGATTCAATCAATATGCGGGCTAAATAATTTTAGCGACTTTATTTTAAAAATTGCTTTTGAATTTAAATCAAATTTGTTATTGTTGTAAGTTCGATACCTTTCAATACCTTCGATAAAGATACCTTTTCTTTGACGTTAACCTACCTTGAAACCGTACACTTTGATTTTGATTGGATTTATATACATAATTTTAGTAATATCATTTTAATTTTTTATAGATTTTTCATTCCAGGTCTGATTTTGATGCTGTATTCTCGAAATATCAAGAATTGGATAAAAATCTTGACTTAATACCAGGTATGTGATCACTCAAATGCAGAAAAATATCGTCACAAGATGACTAAACTAGCTGAAAATCTTTAAGAAGCTAAAAAATACTTTTTCCAGAGGCGTAGCCAGGGGGGGGGGAATGGGAGGAATTCCTCCCTTTCCCCCCGAAATTTTTTTCGACTGAAATTGTACACAAGGGTTTTTGTGACCCGGTCGGGAAAAAGCTCCGACACGTCTCCATCTGATCAAATTCAGCCTAAAAATCAAAATTTTCACCACTTTTTAATCTGGGATCTATCTGTTGTGATTTATTACTCATTTCAAGGAAATTGAAAAGTCAATCCCCCCGGAATTTTTTTTCTGGCGTCGCCACTGCTTTTTTCTGATACTCCAAAAAAAGCAAGAGTGACGTTTATGACCTGGCCTTTTTTTATACCTGGCCTTTTGTGGTGCGGGAAAGCTCTTGCTCGCGTTTTTTTCGACCCCCTGGGCCCCTGCCACTTTTGTAAGCATCGTAAATTTGTGTGAAAACATTTGTAGCTTTTTGTGCATTTATACAGTGGTCAGTGCTATCTGCTAAACCTGGACTGAGTATAAATATAAGCTTCACTGTAGGTGAAGTCAGGTTTTGTTGACGATCTAGCTCAATTCAGCTGTAGTGAATTGTCCTTTTGTTTGTTCTGACTTCTGAATAATATTTGGTTAAGTTAGAAACTATCATGTATTATTAACAGGTATATACCGTATATCTTTGTGTTCACATTTATTTTTCATGCATTTAGGCATTTTGCATTTGAAAGTGAAGTGTGTCTGCTGTATGCTGAGAAATGTAATGTTTTTTGACATTTTATTTTTTCTGCATCTTATTTTAGCGAAAGAAGCGTTTGCAGTGAGCAGGCGTTTGCTGTGGATTATGAACCTAAAAGAGGATCAACAGGTTCCCGCTTTGAACTGATCTAATGTAGTCAACTTTAGTTAACATTTATTAAACATGTCACTACGGGGTAACGGAAAAATTTGCAATTGTTGCCTAAAAATGAGAAATTTTTGCAGACTTTTGTTATTATTTTATTAATATTTTTTGCGTTTTTTTCGATTTTTTGCTCATTTTTGAAGCATTTTACAGCGACTTTACATTTGAGTCTGCTTTTGATTTGTCGGGCACCTTTTTTCCTGCACTGAGAAGGGGCTTGTCCCGGACGGCTCGGACTCAAAGCATCAAGTAACTAAAGTTTGTTTCAATTACATTTTTTGTTTCAGCGTTTGCATCAGTTCTGTCGCTATCTGGTGCACAGTGTTGAATGTAATCATGTCAAAGTACGTTCGCTAGACTTTACAATAACATAATATTTATGTGAATTTGTAAACATGAAATAGCAATGACGAAAATGATAATTGGTTGACAACGAGTCGAGAGTTGTATAGGTTTGAATTAAAATTCAGAAATAGTGTATACAAGTGTATTTATTTAATTGTTTAGCAAAATTTTGCTTCGCTGGCGCTATCCAAGGACCACATCGTAGACTGGGTCGCCCTGATGAAACGCGTTCTGCTTCAGTGTATTTGCACCATTCAACAGCTACGGGTGAGGCGTCTTTTTTGAAATTTTTAATAAAATTAGTACCAGGCCGCTTTTTCGATCCGTCACTGACAATTAGATAGCTTTGACCACATACCAGCATTGTCTGCACCACTAATGCATTTATTTTGCACGTATTTCAAGTCAGCTGAAGGTTTGTGTTCAGGTCGACGTTCCGAGTGAAATCAAGCTGATCAATCTTCATTTACATGTTCTGGTGTCTTACACTGCTTGCAACACATGGGCGATTCTCAAGGCTAAGCAAGGTATGTAGACAATGTTTATGTCGAAAAATGGCGTGTAATAGATTTTTTCAATCATTTAGGTTTAATAATTTAGGTCACCCTGCAGTGCTACTGTGTTAGTTGTTCTGTATGCAAACAAGATTGCTTTATTGCTCATTTTGTAACATTTTTGAAAATAGTAACGTTCACTATGTGATCACAGTTTGGTTGCATTGTTAGCACAGTGACTAACTTTTACTTGGAGTCTTCTGAGTTTAAAAGCAGATGAGAGTTAAATTTATTTTGAGAATTCACCCTCAAAGTTAAAAAGATACAGAAACAACTGTTTTGATCTTTGATGTCATACTTTTGAATGTTTATGCAACTAAGATTATTAAAATGTTGAATGAATTGTCACTGAGTTACTTTGATGATATACAGAAATTCCTATGGCGTGTGGTCGTCGCTCGAGTGAGTTTAGTATGCTGCCCATGGGCTAGCTAGATGCACAGATTTTTTGTCTGCAGGAAATTTAATGCGAAGTTTTGCTTGGCTTCGGTGATGGTAAATAGTACGGCTGGTGAAGGCTGGTCTTAAGTTGTCTGAACTTGTTGTTGTTCAAACATGTGAAACTATGTCTATTGTTATTCGTCGTTTGACTTCCATGTTTAAGCTCATATTATTATTGTGTCATTAAAACACTACGCGGCAGTGCATTATTGTTACGTAATTTGGAGTTTTTAAATGTTTCATGGGCACGACAATTTGTGGCATGTGTGCACCAAGTATTTGAGATTTTCAAATACAATTGAAAAAAAATGATTTAGCAGTCATTTTTTTCAACGAACTGTCTTTGACATTGATAATGGAGGTTTCGTACAAATCTTAGCTCACGGCACATATGTATATACTTGGGCTTGGGGGCAACACTCTTCTCATAATCGCGGGGTGGGGCATCAGGCAATTCTGAGGTTAGGTCTTCATCTCTGTTTCTCGACCCTTGATAGGCCGAATAGGGTTTAAAAAATCTAAGAAAAGTGGAAAAAATGACCATTTGTAAGAAAACGTTGGAAAAAATAAGGTGTCGGTATCAGTCTTTAATATTTGGCTGGGGAAGCCTGCAAATTTTGATCTCCATTAAATGCATATTAAATACCTGGTCTTTACGATTTCTTGACTTCAAAAGTATCAGAAGGTAGGGCTAGTGCGCTTTTTGTTTCTAATTTACCAATAAACCGTAAATTTTTTTGTTATTACAGCTGAAGCTTTAAAAAGCAGCTTGAACCAACTCTGTGGCAATTTGTTAACTTATTTGTGCAGCAAAAACTTCTATTCAGTATTAGAGGTATGTTTGATCTTACTATTCTGTAATTTTTTTGGTTTTGAATTTGGGGGGACTAATCTAAAGTGGTTGACACTCTTTCTCTGCGTTGTGGATGTATTTTGTTTTTTACTCAATAAAGCTGTATATTATATCAGTGTTTTCGGGCGTGTCAGGGAGATTCCATAGCTTAACAGCAAATTCAGAAATGAAGCTAAAAGACCCGCAATACAAATAGCAGTGCGCAAAAAATGGAATCACCCATGTGGGGGACCAAAAAAGAAGGGGGCGAGCAATTGAGGGTTCCCCGCCCCACCCCACCAAAAAAATTCCAGCTATTTAGTATTATGTGTATTAATGTCGTTACAACAGAATATTGACATTATTCTCCGTTACTTTCTGGCGTTTGGAACTGAGTTTATCATTGTCATTTGAGTCACACTAGGTTTATTAAATTAGAATAGTATAATTAGCTTAAGGTGGCGCTCCGAATAACTGACTTTGGGCAGTAAAAGTTTTCAGTCACGTTTTCAGGTCTTTGTTTTTGAAGAAAGGTTGTTCAGCAGTGAATTAGCTTTCGTTTGATATACATAACATGTAGTTTTGTTGAAATTAATTTTTTGACCTGAATTTTGATATTTCAAAATCTTCAAATCGATTTTCCGAAAAATTGTATATGGCTTTAGTTACTTTTGATAACGGTTTTCCGCAGATAATAGGTGACTGTAACTTTTTAAAAAGTCGTTTGTGTAGGCAAACATTTGTAAAAAAATTTCAAATTACGTTGAGCGACATTGACAAAAATGCACTATTTTTCAAGCTAATTTTTCGTTAGCTACTTTTTGGCTTCTCCAACTTTTCTCAATGGTTATTTGCATTAAAAAATACGCTCTATTTTTTGACACTGTCGTTTGTGTGGGCAAACCTCAGATTTTTCTGATCGGCAATAGCCTTTTTTGAATCGTGATAGCTCTCCTCCATGTCGTTTTTTCATTGTGAAATTTGACTTAAAGTTAGAAAATAAGTAGATTCAGGTGTACCTTCTTTGAAAATGTTGATTTCTGTTTTTGGTGAAATTCTGCAGCGATTTCAAGTTGACCAATTTTAGAAAAACTAGTGTATTTTGAGCCAAAACAATTGGATTAAAATTACAAGAAAAGATACACCTCGCCAACATAATTACCTACAGTTTAAGCTATAGATCGTAAAATTTGAACAAAGTTTCGCTCAGTTATGCCGTTTGAAAAATTATGCGCATTTAGCGAAAATAGAAAGTTTCAATCGGTGATAAAAAATCAGAACAAGGCAGCAGGCACGTGAAACTCACTCAGAAACAGAGCTTTGTAACAGGCTTCAATATATTTAAACGAAATTCATTCTAGCTAGAACCTACGTCGACTTATAAGATAATAAAGTTATGGAAGTTATTCGGAGCGCCACCTTATATATCGACGTCCAGAACACAAATGAAAGTTTTAAAATACTTTTAAAATTCTTTTTGTTTATTGAGGGATTGTATACGTGCTAAAAAGTACAAAACTTTTCAATAAGTTAGCCAATAGCACAAAATAGCGCCTAAATAGCGCAAATAGCACCCTCAGGTGCTATAAGCGCTATCCAAGATCAGCATCACTATTTAAAGGGAAATTAACACAAACACCAATAGGCCAGCGTAGCTCAGTCGGTAGAGCGTTAAGCTAGTAATCTAGCAATGGGTGGTTCAAATCCCCCCTGGCCATTTTTCTGTCGAAGTTTCATCCATATCCAAAAAAATAGCACATATAGCACCGTCGATAGCGCTTATAGCGCAAATAGCGCATATAGCACTCCCAAAAAGCGCTATAGCGCAAATAGCGCCTATAGCACCTTCGATAGCGCATATAGCGCAAATAGCGCATATAGCACCCCCAACAAGCGCTATAGCGCAAATAGCGCATATAGCACCTTCGATAGCGCATATAGCGCAAATAGCGCATATAGCACCCCCAAAAAGCGCTATAGCGCAAATAGCGCTTATAGCACCTTCGATAGCGCATATAGCGCAAATAGCGCATATAGCACCCCCAAAAAGCGCTATAGCGCAAATAGCGCATATAGCACCTTCGATAGCGCATATAGCGCAAATAGCGCATATAGCACCCCCAAAAAGCGCTATAGCGCAAATAGCGCATATAGCACCTTCGATAGCGCATATAGCGCAAATAGCACATATAGCACCCCCAAAAAGCGCTATAGCGCAAATAGCGCATATAGCACCTTCGATAGCGCATATAGCGCAAATAGCGCATATAGCACCCCCAAAAAGCGCTATAGCGCAAATAGCGCATATAGCAAATTCTATAGCGCTTATAGCGCTTATAGCGCATATAGCGCATAAAAAAGCGCTATAGCACAAAAAGTGCTATTTCGATTTCGCTTACACGCGTTCGTTACCCACATTTCGCTGCCTAGCAATTCTACGCAAATGCGAGATCAAATTCAGATGGTTTGTACGAAAATGTCTAGTATCAGCAAAAGCAGCGTCTACCACCAAACTCATCTGCTCCCAAGTGCGCCGGTCGTGGTCGTCCGTGATGGTCTGGATGGCGCTGAACCGCTCTGCGTTCATCCGCCAGCGTACTTCCAGCTCGTCTCGCGTGGTTGCCAAGAGGCTGGAACCCCGCAGTGGTGCACTAACAGAGGGGCGGTCTAGGGACTCCCGGGCTAAGGGAGGAACACTTTTCCCCATGTAGCGACGCTGTCGCTCGCGCCTCCTCCTTCTAGCCAGACGACGACGAGTTAGCTTACCCCGCTCCCCTGGGGAGAGATTCCCATCACTATCGCTATCTGTGGCGATGTCGTCGTCACTATAGTACGACCCATGAACAACTGGGGGAGGGGATCTACCCTTCCGGGATTCGGGTTCGGAATCTGAGTCCCTGTCCCACAAGGACATCTTGGCCAACTTTTTAGTCCGTCGAGTAAATCAAATAAATCAAATAATCAAGTTAATGCACCGCTGAAATAAGAAAAAAAACATGTATATAATGAAAATTGTTACCGAGAAATATTGACAAATTTTTCCTGAACAAGCACATAACACAAATAACATATATTTGTGTTGGCACAGGGGTTCTGAATTTGATCGAAATGCGCATTTCGAGCGAAATTCCCCCTAGCTAACACACAAAACAAGGTGTTAGTTGGCATTCGGACAGGAAACTACACACTCGTTTCCTTCCGATCTACCATGTGCGACATCATTTGTGCTAGTAGTTCAGAAGAAAGTTCGGAATAGTTGGAAGGATTAGGACGGGAGGGTGAGGGTGGTTGAGTAGGGGTTTGTGCCGGTGTAGGAGTAGGTGCAGTGCGATCCACAAGTTTTGGCTGATGGTCTGGCTCTCCATCAGGTAGTGCAACCTTTTTCAAGCGATTTACATGAACTGTTTCTGTGCGATCCTTAGCATTCTTTTGGATCGGAACAATATCTACATTGTGGTTATCATGCACCTTAACTACCCTATATGCTCCATCATACCTAGGTGCCAATTTTGGTGATTTGCCTAGGCCGACCGGTACCCCTTCGATATTTTTATATACCACATCACCCACAGCATAGAATTTTGGTTTGACCTTTTTATCATAGCGCTGTTTTCGCTTTTTGATTGCATCCTCCATACAGATTTTGGCCATGTCCCACGAATTTTCGAGTATGTCTATGAGTTCAGATCTATAATTTTCGACTGACGTGGGTTCACCACCAAAATCTGAGTTGCAAAGGCCAATCGGTAAAATTGGATCCCGTCCGTGCATTAGGAAAAATGGCGTCTCGTGAAGCGTATCATGTACTGAAGCTCTATAGGTAAAAACTATCCAAGGTAGTATCAGATCCCAATTGCGCTGCGCCGGTTCTACATACTTTTTAAGGAGTTCGCGTATGGTTCCGCAAACCCGCTCTGCCGTACCGTTAGATTGAGGATGGTACGCAGCCGTCTGAAATTTGGTAGAACCACAGACGCTGTATATATTTTGCATGAGACCTGATAGAAAATTTGCGCCTTGATCGGTGACAATTTCGCGCGGAACCCCGTGTCGGGCTACTACAGATATAAGAAAATGCTGCGCTATGGTAGTCGCGGTTTCGTTACGTAGCGGTATAGCTTCTACCCATCGCGTAAAATAATCTACCACTATTAAAGCGCATACAAAGCCCCTGGAGCTCCTTGTAAAATGGATAATATCCATAAAAATTCGCTGAAATGGCGCTGTAACTGGTTGAAATTCGCCTAATGGTGCTTGCGGAGAACGAGGACCTATAGTATATAATGCACACGTAGGGCACTCCATTATATACTGGCGGACATCTCTAGCTAGACCAAACCAGAAAACTGATGTAGCTAGTAGAAAATAGGTTTTGGAATAGGACTGGTGACCGCCACCATACATAGAGCTATGCATATACTTGAAAATTTCTTTCCGGAATCGAACCGGTACGACTATAAGCTTACGCGCACGCGCTCTACGTTTTCCGTATAGATCTACATGCCATCTATACAGTACCCTATCTTCGTATACGTAATCTGATGGAACTGATTTCGAATTTTCAAAAGCTTGAATTAGGTGTGCTGTTTCTAGGTCCGTACGTAACTCCTCGTGCCAAGTATCTAGGCTCGTACGTAGATGTTCTAAAATGTTACTATGGATAGTACATGCTGGTGGAAACATGTTTTCAGTACCGTCAACTTCCTCTGGTTCCGTAGGACCAAGGGGAGTAAGTTTCGAAACGTGTCCGACTGCAGAATCGGATTGCATTTCCTTACTCTCCTGAGGATTAGGTTGTGGGACGTTCCTAGAGAGGGCATCAGCTACTACGTTCTCTTTACCTTTTCGGTATTCGATTGTATATGAAAACTCTTGAAGTGCTAGAGCCCATCTCGCCAGGCGTCCACTACCTAAAGCTCGAGGATTGCCTAATAGTACCTTTAGCGCTTCGTGATCGGTAACTAGAGTAAATTCGGCGTTGGCTAGGTAGTGACGGAAATAGCGACAAGCCCATACTACCGCGCTGCCTTCAAGATCTGTGACTGAATAGCGCGTTTCTGCTTTAGATAGGCTACGACTCGCGTATGCGACTGGTCGCCGCTGATCTCCGTACTCCTGTTCCAATACCGCACCTAGACCTGAATAGCTAGCATCGGTACATAGGACAAATCTACGTATCCAGTCTGGGAAGGCTAGTACTGGAGCTTCAGTTAAAAGTTCGCACAATTTTTGAAACGCCTGTTCGCAACTTTCCGACCATTCAAATCTAGTGTCTTTTTCTCAGCAATTTATTTATGAGGTGCCGCTACCGCGCTGAAATCTTTCGAAGGACGGTAAGCGCCGGTAATTGTAATTTGCAAGTCCAAGAAAAGAGCGTAATTGTGAAACATTCAGTAGAGTTTTATATAAATAAAAAAAAAAAAGGAGATTTTTTGAAGTGGTGGAAAGAAGAGAAAGGGTGGTGGTAGTGGGAAAGAAAAGATGCAAAAAAGGTAGGAAGTTATGAATTGAAGGATAAAAGATGTAGAAATATAAAGGGATGGATAAGAAGAGATGAGGTAGTGAGTAAAAAGTAAGTAATATAGATAAATGGATTAAAAAAATGGAGGAAAAGGGGAAAAAGAAAGAGGAAAAAAATGATAGAGGATTGTAGGAAAGAGAAGAAGGAGAAAAGAGATGGAGTAAACTAGTAAATAGAAATACAGAAGCAATACTGAAGGAATAGTGAAAAAAAAAAAAAGAAAAAATGAAAATTTAAAAAAAGAAGAAAAAAAAAGAAGAAAAAATAAAAAGGAATAGTAAAATTAGATAAGAAATTTTAAGTATATGCATAGCTCTATGTATGGTGGCGGTCACCAGTCCTATTCCAAAACCTATTTCTACTAGCTACATCAGTTTTCTGGTTTGGTCTAGCTAGAGATGCGCCAGTATATAATGGAGTGCCTACGTGTGCATTATATACTATAGGTCTCGTTCTCCGCAAGCACCATTAGGCGAATTTCAACCAGTTACAGCGCCATTTCAGCGAATTTTTATGGATATTATCCATTTTACAAGGAGCTCCAGGGGCTTTGTATGCGCTTTAATAGTGGTAGATTATTTTACGCGATGGGTAGAAGCTATACCGCTACGTAACGAAACCGCGACTACCATAGCGCAGCATTTTCTTATATCTGTAGTAGCCCGACACGGGGTTCCGCGCGAAATTGTCACCGATCAAGGCGCAAATTTTCTATCAGGTCTCATGCAAAATATATACAGCGTCTGTGGTTCTACCAAATTTCAGACGGCTGCGTACCATCCTCAATCTAACGGTACGGCAGAGCGGGTTTGCGGAACCATACGCGAACTCCTTAAAAAGTATGTAGAACCGGCGCAGCGCAATTGGGATCTGATACTACCTTGGATAGTTTTTACCTATAGAGCTTCAGTACATGATACGCTTCACGAGACGCCATTTTTCCTAATGCACGGACGGGATCCAATTTTACCGATTGGCCTTTGCAACTCAGATTTTGGTGGTGAACCCACGTCAGTCGAAAATTATAGATCTGAACTCATAGACATACTCGAAAATTCGTGGGACATGGCCAAAATCTGTATGGAGGATGCAATCAAAAAGCGAAAACAGCGCTATGATAAAAAGGTCAAACCAAAATTCTATGCTGTGGGTGATGTGGTATATAAAAATATCGAAGGGGTACCGGTCGGCCTAGGCAAATCACCAAAATTGGCACCTAGGTATGATGGAGCATATAGGGTAGTTAAGGTGCATGATAACCACAATGTAGATATTGTTCCGATCCAAAAGAATGCTAAGGATCGCACGGAAACAGTTCACGTAAATCGTTTGAAAAAGGTTGCACTACCTGATGGAGAGCCAGACCATCAGCCAAAACTTGTGGATCGCACTGCACCTACTCCTACACCGGCACAAACCCCTATCCCACCACCTGCACCCTCCCGTCCTAATCCTTCCAACTATTCCGAACTTTCTTCTGAACTACTAGCACAAATGACGTCGCACATGGTAGATCGGAAGGAAACGAGTGTGTAGTTTCCTGTCCGAATGCCAACTAACACCTTGTTTTGTGTGTTAGCTAGGGGGAATTTCGCTCGAAATGCGCATTTCGATCAAATTCAGAACCCCTGTGCCAACACAAATATATGTTATTTGTGTTATGTGCTTGTTCAGCAAAAATTTTTCAATATTTTTCAATAATGATATATATTATATATATGTTTTTCTTTTTTTATTTCAGCGGTGCATTAACTTGATTATTTGATTTATTTGATTTACTCGACGGACTAAAAAGTTGGCCAAGATGTCCTTGTGGGACAGGGACTCAGATTCCGAACCCGAATCCCGGAAGGGTAGATCCCCTCCCCCAGTTGTTTATGGGTCGTACTATAGTGACGACGACATCGCCACAGATAGCGATAGTGATGGGGATCTCTCCCCAGGGGAGCGGGGTAAGCTAACTCGTCGTCGTCTGGCTAGAAGGAGGAGGCGTGAGCGACAGCGTCGCTACATGGGGAAAAGTGTTCCTCCCTTAGCCCGGGAGTCCCTAGACCGCCCCTCTGTTAGTGCACCACTGCGGGGTTCCAGCCTCTTGGCAACCACGCGAGACGAGCTGGAAGTACGCTGGCGGATGAACGCAGAGCGGTTCAGCGCCATCCAGACCATCACGGACGAGCACGACCGGCGCACTTGGGAGCAGATGAGTTTGGTGGTAGACGCTGCTTTTGCTGATACTAGACATTTTCGTACAAACCATCTGAATCTGATCTCGCATTTGCGTAGAATTGCTAGGCAGCGAAATGT
>JASANF010008456.1:0-15642 GCA_030248245.1 Trissonchulus sp. WLG1_4 | reverse complement strand
TGCTACCCATCTTCTCAGTACCTGCTTGTGATAAATAAAACCAATTTGAAGTGTGTTTTTTTACCCGTTTTGGGTTGAAATTATGGGGGTAAAAAAAACACCCCAAATACATTATTATTAGAAAGGTAGCGGAAAGCAAGGTATGCCAAAAGAAAGACCACATAAAATAATGCTACTATGCACAACATGAAGCGTCAGTGTCAAAAGAGCTTCATGCTACAACCTTAGCAACTTATTAACACCCTTACGTTTTTAACCATTTTTTGGGTGTCAACTTTGAGCTTGTGGGTCTGCCATACATTCTGAACTTCAGTAATGACTAATGCAAGAGACCAGCATGAAAGATTATTCTCATTGCAGTATGTTACAGCTCTGTGTACACCTTTTACTGGGCCACGTGATTTTGAAAAAGCTATGATTTTTTGGAAATATTACAAAAAATTTTGACATTGGGCGCCGTAAAATGACTAAAGGATCGTCATTACTCAACGTTTCAGAGAATTTTTCGGACGGGCACAAAAGACCAAGGGAGAGCGCATTAATCAATTAAAAGGTGTACGATGCACCTATACATACCGATGCATACAGGGACATGCGTAGCCAAGATTTTGAAAACGGGGGGGGTCGCACCTTGTGCACTTATTTTGCTCACTTTTTTTAGACTCACTATTGTAGGGCACTCGCTATTACATGAACAAAATGTTAATTTTGGTCATTTAAGGTGGTAGTTACGTTTTCGAAGTTTTTGCAATAATTCAAAAGTTACTTGATCGAATATATATAATCAAACTTGGCACGGACATTGCGAATGTAAATAGCATGATAGAAATAGAATGATTATTTTATTAGTTATAGCTTACCAAAGTCATAAAAACTGCGGTTTCTTGAATTTTTAGAAAAATTTGAGGCAAACTTTTACTCACTGTAAAACTCTGCTAAATTATTACGTTTAGTTAAGCATACCAGCTGTTTTGTAACACATCAGCGTGCCTTTGGTATAAATTTCGTAATTGTATGCGGAATTTTTTTACCACAGTGAAGAAATAACGAAATAGGGGGAAAAATGCATAAAATTGAGCTGATGAGCTTCACCAAAATAGTTGGCGTCCACACTATGAGTAACACCGACTTTTTCAGACAAGAAAATTAAAACAAGAGATGGGAACGTCATATCGAACATTATATATTACACAAGCAATTGCAGCATAATGTACTCTTGTAGACATGTATTGGCGTTGATGAAAGTTAATAAAAAGGAAGAGTTGCAGGGGTCTAGGGGCGGGAGCCCCCCAAAAAAATTGGAGAAAATTTTAATTTTTAGGCCAAATTTTGTCAATTGGAGACCTATCGGAAATTTTTTCCAGCCGACCATAAAAAACCAAAGGAGGGTCCCTTCAGAGCGGTGAGCAGAATTTGAGCAAAATTTCAATTTTGGTGAGCAAAATTTCAAAATCTTGAGCATTTGCCCCGTATTTTGCCAAAAAAACCCTGCTCTTGTAGACATGCAAATGCAGGATAATGTACTTGTGTATAAGCTGGACCCTTAAGTAAAATTTCAGTCGTAAAAAAATTCGGGGGAGGCCCCCCCCCCTGGGACCGCCCCGGATAGATATATATGTTGTGATGAATTAGAAGGTATATACAACCCTCGAAGGAAATTTTTTGAAATTTTAGTGTAAATTTGGTCAATTGGGGGCGTGCCGGAAAATTTTTTTGGGAGTGGGATAAACCAAGGGGGGACCACAAGAAAAAATTTTTAAAAATTTTTCCTTTTGAGGAATTTCGGGATGCGGACGCATTGCGGACGGCTGAAAAAAATTGCGGATGATTAAAAAAAATTGCGGATGTCCGCACTGTGGTCCGCAAAAAAAACCTTGTTTTGCACACTAAAATTTTGCACAATTATGCACACAAAATTTTTTGGAAAAAACCCTGGCACAAAGAGAAATCTTGACATACATGCATGAATTTTGCCGACTGTCCGCAGAAAAATTTATCCGTCCGCAAAAAAATTTGGCCGTCCGCAAAATATCCGCACTTCGGATTTTCAAAAAAAAACCCTGCTCACAGGAAAACCAGTGAATCTGAATTATCTGTGCATTTTTTCTGTTACAGATTTTTCAGATGTTTTTACCCTTTCCAATCAGAGACCTTTTACAGACTTTCAGAGGAAATTCAGATAAATTTCAGAGAAATTCAGGAAAAATTCAGAGAATTTCACCCAGAATTCAGAGACTCTGAATTTTATCTGAAAAAATTGTTACTGGCTTTTCAGATAAATTTTAGATACTTCTTACAGCTGAGTTTACAGCTTACAGCTTAAATCACAGAGTTTCACAGATAATTCACATGCTTTTCACATCTGTAAAAGTTGGGTAAATTTATCTGAAATTTGTGTTAAAAGTATCTGAAATTTATCTGAAAAGCCAGTGACATTTTTTTCAGATATTTTTTGATTTTTTTGTTTTTGATTTTTCGAGAGTCGCTGAATTCTCGGTGAAATTCTCCGAATTTTCTCTGAATTTCTCTGAACTTTATCTGAAATTCTTCTTAAAGTCTGTAAAATGTCTCTGAATGGAAAGGGTAAAAAACATGTGAAAAATCTGTAACCGAAAAAAAAAATTACAGAACATTCAGATCCCTGGTATTCCTGTGAGTGTGACTGTTTCGTCAACTTTCTCTCTGTATTAACATTGCTCTAAAGTATAGTTTTTGAAAAAAGTATCCGGTTTTCTTGTGGTTTGGGATTAACGTAATAAGCTTCGGTAAAAATTCAAATCATAAAAAAAGCACAATACCACCCAAAGCACTCACCATTTTGGAATGGAAGCAAATGGTGGTAATCAGCGTACGACTAATCAATTATCCATATTCTATTGATCTCTATATTATTGAATTGTATCCATTCTAAAACAAAACATTACACACATGTAAAATACAGCCGTCTTCAAAGTAGCGAACGACCGGAGGTAAAATTTTGCCGGAGCCGGAGCCGGATACAAAATGCCGGAGCCGGAGGCAGTGTCTTACAAAAAAATTTCAAGTAGTAAAAAATGTTGACAATTGTGAAAAAATTTTCAATTTTTTTCGAAACAGCATTTTTTAATGTTTCAACAGTCACGTCCAATTTCTATACATATGTCTTTACACACTCATACCACCAGTAGTTGGCCACTGACTGGTCCCGGTTTTGGGTGATCTCACAAAACATTTTCATCAACATTGATAAAAAGTCAAAAAATTGGTCAAATTGACCAGTACGGCATTTTGACTGCGGTGCCAAGGGCAGGTGTCAGGAGTCAGAGGGAGCTGGTTGTTCAGGCCTTCAGGGTGTCTGTCTGAACCTCCCCCTTTTAGTCAAACCTTGCAAAATTGTCAAGAATATAGGATCAAGTGCCGTTGGGGGGGAAAAATAGTGGACCTATTTTTTGGTGTAGAGCACCTTGAGGGAAGCATTTTTTGTAATAGAACCCCTATCCACAAATTTGGATTTTCTGGGGCCGTATTCTCAAAATTACCTGCAGGTAAAGTTAGGCTAACTTTACCCACAGGTAAAGTGAAGGTAAAGTCGTATTCTCAAACAGTGCTTAAAGCCAATGTGATAGCTAAGGTTACCGTTAAGATTCGGTCCTGAAAAGTGCTTTATCTTGTTTCGCAGCTAAAGTTAATGTATCGTGCAAATTTTTAACCTCAACCGTCGACGTTAACCTTGTTTTCAATTTTAACTTTACCTTTACCCACAGAATTAACTTTACCTTCACCTTACCTGTGGGTAAAGTTAGCCTAACTTTACCTGCAGGTAATTTTGAGAATACGACCCCTGAGCTATGACCCCTTGAAAATTGCATTTTCATAATTTTTGGAAGTGAACGTAGGCCAAAGTTCGAAGCCAAAAATGGCTATAAGCTTCGTTTTTGGATAGTTTTGAGTGCGTTATGATGTTTTAAGACATCGTCTAGGCTTAGTTGGCAGGATTCTCTAGGCTAAGCTGGTAGGATTTTTTCTTAAAATTTAGATTTTTTATTGCCTAAGCCTGAGCCTAAGCCTAAGCCTGAACCTAAGCCTAAGCCTAAGCCTGATACTAAGCCTAAGTCTAAGCCCCATACTAAGCCTAAGCCCTAAGCCTAAGCCTAAGCCCAAGCCTAAATTAAGGCCAAGTTTGAATTTGGTCTAAAATTGGACGTTTCTGGCGAATTTGGCCAATTTTTTGGCAGGAACCCGGTCAAAGAGCCTTTGTTTTGATTCTAAAAAAGTGTAAACAATAATCTGACACCATTTAGACACGATTAGAACGGAAAAAACAAGGGCTTCGGAAAAAAATTGCGAAAACGTTCCTCACTGAGGGTTCAGATTGCAAGGGGTCATATCTCAAAAAATCCAAAAAATGAAATAGGGGTTCTTGAAGCAAAAATGCTTCCCCCAAGGTGCTCTACTCCTAAAAATAGGTCCACTATCCCCCCCCCCCCCAACTGCATTTAACCCCAAGTTTGGATTTAGGCTTAGGCTTAGGCTTAGTCTCGGAGTTAATAACAAGCTTATTTTGGGCTTAGGCTGAGGCTTAGGCTGGGATTCACAACCTAACACTAACACTAAAGTTTCCCTTAAAAGTTAGTGAAACACTTAAATTTCAGCCTAAAACACTTAAAATGTTAGTGTTTCGAGGCCAATTTTAAGTGTTTCACTAACGTTTAAGGAAAAAGTTAGTGTTAGTGTTAGGTTGTGAATTCCAGCCTTAGGCTTAGTTTTGTAATTTTAAAATTTATATGTTTATGTGATGAGCCTTGCTGTAACTAAAGCTACGTTTCCTTAAAATGAAAATGAAAAACTGTGAAAAATTGTGAACAAGTTTGACATGGAGCCTTTAGCCAACCAGCAGCAAACAGGCCGAAAAGTATATGGCCCGTATTCACATACTAACACTAACACTTAAAGTTAGTGTAAACACTAACTTCAAGTGCTTCGTAGCACTAAATTTAGTGCTACGAAGCACTTAAAGTTAGGGTTTACACTAACTTTAAGTGTTAGTGTTAGTATGT
Organism: Trissonchulus sp. WLG1_4; assembly: GCA_030248245.1. NCBI lineage: Eukaryota > Metazoa > Nematoda > Enoplea > Enoplida > Ironidae > Trissonchulus > Trissonchulus sp. WLG1_4. The sequence goes on along the minus strand of JASANF010008456.1, from coordinate 10,606 downwards.
GAATACGGGCCTATATGTACATGTGTCACTTTTGAAGAGAATCTGTAGTTAGTTATTGAATTACTTAATAGTCGGAGAATTTATAGTCAGGTATTTTCTCATATAATAGTTGAAATTTTTCATTAAATAGGTTCTTCAGAATTTCGTGTGCAGGTGCTTCAGGCTTAACTTTCACGTTAGTCATGTTTTTTTTGAGATTTGTCGAAAAAAGTAGTTTTACTTGTTTCACAGCTAAGCTAAAGAGAACGTATTCTGCAAAGTTTCAACATGAACGGTCATTGTTAACCTTGTTTTTAATTTAACTTTACCTTTACCCACAGAATTAAGTTTACTTTCAGTATTCCTGTGGGTGAACGTGAAGTTACCATAAACTTTACGGGATGATGTTGGGGGGGAAAATAGGGATCAAGTGCAGTTGGGGGGGGAAAAATAGTGGACCTATTTTTTGGAGTAGAGCACCTTGAGGGAAGCATTTTTTGTAATAGAACCTCTATCCACAAATTTAGATTTTCTGAGCTATGACCCTTTGAAAATTGCATTTTCAGTGTTTTTGGAAGTGAACGTAGGCCAAAGTTCGAAGCCAAAAATGGCTGTAGTCTTTGTTTTTGGATAGTTTTGAGTGCGTTATGATGTTTTAAAGCATCGTCTAGGCTTAGTTGGCAGGATTCTCTAGCCTAAGCTGGCAGGATTTTTTCTGAAAATTAAGATTTTTTATTGCCTAAGCCTGAGCCTAAGCCTAAGCCTGAACCTAAGCCTAAGCCTAAGCCTGATACTAAGCCTAAGCCTAAGCCCCATACTAAGCCTAAGCCCTAAGCCTAAGCCTAAGCCCAAGCCTAAATCAAGGCCAAGTTTGAATTTTGTCAAAAATTGGACGTTTCTGGCGAATTTGGCCAATTTTGCGGCAGGAACCCGGTCAAAGAGCCTTTGTTTTGATTCTAAAAAATTGTAACCAATAATCTGACACCATTTTGACACGATTAGAACGGAAAAAACAAGAGCTTCGGAAAAAAATTGTGAAAACGTCCCTCACCGAGGGTTCAGATTTCGGGGGGTCGTATCTCAGAAAATCCAAAAAATGAAATAGGGGTTCTTGAAGCAAAAATGTTTCCCCCAAGGTGCTCTACTCAAAAAAATAGGTCCACTATTTTTCCCCCCCCCAACTGCATTTAACCCGAAAATAGTGGACCTATTTTTTTGAGTAGAGCACCTTGGGGGAAGCATGTAAATGTAAATACATGACTTATATTGCTATGGTGTATTAATAATGAGTAATGCTGACAACTTTAGTTATATATTTTGTGTGGCTTTTAATTAAAAACCGTGTGGTGGGTGGAGTGGAGGACGAACGTCTAAGGACAGCCCTTGCCACCCATGGTTTTTCTTCAACTTTTTCCTGTATACAACATATTTTTCAGATTTGGTAGTCCCCCCATGAGCCGATTTTTTGTGCTTTTTTTATCTAAATAGGTTAAAAGTTTGAAATATTTGACATAACAAAATCTGACTCTGAACAGACCGCTGCTACAACTATGATTTCACGACAAGTGTTGCTTAGAATTGGTTTTTCTATGCAATTATTATTTCAAAATTCTAAAAATACTCCAGCTTCTGGGGGGGGGCTGCCAAACCCAGACCCCTGCAACCACTCTTTTTTTTACGACAAGTGCTGGAGTGTTGCGAAATCCTGGACCAGTGTTGCTCAGAATTGCTTTTTCAATGCAAATTTTATTTCAAAATTCTAAAAAAGCTTTAGCTTCTGGGGGCTGCCGCCCCCAGACCCCTGCAACCACTATGATTTCACGGGTTAAATGCAGTTGGGGGGGGAAAAATAGTGGACATATTTTTTTGAGTAGAGCACCTTGGGGGAAGCATTTTTGCTTCAAGAACCCCCATTTCATTTTTTGTATTTTCTGAGATACGACCCCCCGAAATTTGAACCCTCAGTGAGGGACGTTTTCGCAATTTTTTTCCGAAGCTCTTGTTTTTTCGGTTCTAATCGTGTCAAAATGGTGTCAGATTATTGGTTACAATTTTTTAGAATCAAAACAAAGGCTCTTTGACCCGGTTTCTACCGAAAAATTGGCTAAATTTGCCAGAAACGTCCAATTTTTTATCAAATCCAAACTTGGCCTTAATTTAGGCTTGGGCTTAGGCTTAGGCTTAGGGCTTAGGCTTAGTATGGGGCTTAGGCTTAGGCTTAGTATCAGGCTTAGGCTTAGGCTTAGGTTCAGGCTTAGGCTTAGGCTCAGGCTTAGGCAATAAAAAATCGAAATTTTCAGAAAAAATCCTGCCAGCTTAGTCTAGAGAATCCTGCCAACTAAGCCTAGACGATGCCTTAAAACATCATAACGCACTCAAAACTATCCAAAAACAAAGATTACATCCATTTTTGGCTTCGAACTTTGGCCTACGTTCACTTCCAAAAACACTGAAAATGCAATTTTCAAGGGGTCATAGCTCAGAAAATCCAAATTTGTGGATAGGGGTTCTATTACAAAAATTGCTTCCCTCAAGGTGCTCTACTCCAAAAAATAGGTCCACTATTTTTCCCCCCCCCCAACTGCACTTGATCCGATTTCACGACAACTGTTGCTTAGAAATGGTTTTTCAATGCAAATTTTATTTCAAAATTCTAAAAAAGCTCCAGCTTCTGGGGGCTGCCGCTAGCGATCGACCGGAGGCTCCGGCTCCGGCTCCGGCAAAAAAAGTGCCGGAGCCGGAGAATTTTTATTGTTCAAACTTTGGCAAAAAGTTCAAATTTTGAGAAAAAATCACAAGGATAACGAAGCGGTTAGTCGGTTACAGTACTTATATTACTGCCAGTTGCAATGGCGATGACTACCCCTTTTTAGCATTATGTAATTTCTCCAATTGATTAAACTCGGCCTAAAAGTCAAAAGTTTCTCACACTTTTTTTCCAGGGGCTGCCGCCCCCAGCCCCTATAGGCTTATAACTATGTGACTTAGTGATTTGAACTTGACTTTTAGCTCTGATGTTTTCGGCCAGTCAAATTTAGGACAATGTTTGCATGTGTTGTTATTTCGCAAATTTTTGTGCTGAAATAGCAAAAAATATCATTGTTACCCATTACAAAAAATCGAAAAGTAATTTCCCCCAAAGTTTCTTTCGTGGCTACGCGACTGATATACATACGCTTAAATTACAAGGGTCGGGGGGGGGGGGCGGTAATCCCCGGAAGCTAAAGACATTTACGACATCTTCTACAAAGTGCCATCTTTTCCAAATTTGTCGCTTTTTTGGGGGTATATACGCTTCTTGACAATTTTGCAAGGTTCGACTAAAAGAGGGAAGTTCAGACAAACACCCCGAACAACGCCCTCCCTCTGACTCCTGACTACGCCCTTGGCACCGCAGTCAAAATGCCATACTGATCAATTTGACCTACTTCTTGACTTTTTATCAATGTTGATGAAAATTTTTTGTGAGATCACCCAAAACCGGGACCAGTCAGTGGCAAACTGCTGGTGGTATGCGTGTGTAAAGACATATCTATAGAAATGGGGCGTGACTGTTGAAAAATTAAAGAATGCTGTTTCGAAATTTTTTTTTTCACAATTGTCAACATTTTTTACTAATTCAATTTTTTTGGAAAAACACTGCCTCCGGCTCCGGATCCGGCTCCGGCATTTTATATCCGGCTCCGGCAAAATTTTACCTCCGGTCGTTCGCTAGCTGCCGCCCCCAGACCCCTGCAACCACTATGATTGCACGATATGTTGCGTATATAAAACTTTTTTGTAATATCAATGAAATCAGTAAAAAATTTTTAAAAGCTGAACTTTCTGCAGACTGCCGCGGACTGCGTGTGCGTTTTCACCCCCCCCCCGTCGTCGACCATCAGTTCAGCCCCCCCCCCTTCGCGAAATCCTGGGTACGCTACTGAAGGTGAAGGTAAAGTTAATTCTGTGGGTAAAGGTAAAGTTAAAATTGAAAACGATGTTAACGTCGACGGTTGAGGTTAAAAATTTGCACAATACACTAACTTTAGCTGCGAAACAAGTTAAAGCACTTTTCAGGACCGAATCTTAAGGGTAACTTTAGCTATCACATTGGCTTTAAGCATTGTTTGAGAATACGACTTTACCTTCACTTTACCTGTGGGTAAAGTTAGCCTAACTTTACCTGCAGGTAATTTTGAGAATACGGCCCCTGAGCCCTCAGTGAGGGACGTTTTCGCAATTTTTTTCCGAAGCTCTTGTTTTCTCCGTTCTAATCGTGTCAAAATGGTGTCAGATTATTGGTTACAATTTTTCAGAATCAAAACCAAGGCTCTTTGACCGGGTTCCTGCCGAAAAATTGGAGGGGAAATAGTGGACCTTTTTTGAGTAGAGCACCTTGGGGGAAGCATTTTTGCTTCAAGAACCCCTATACCTATTTCATTTTTTGGACTTTCTGAGATACGACCCCCCGAAATCTGCTGGGGCCGTATTCTCAAAATTACCTGCAGGTAAAGTTAGGCTAACTTTACCCACAGGTAAGGTGAAGGTAAAGTTAATTCTGTGGGTAAAGGTAAAGTTAAAATTAAAAACAAGGTTAACATCGACGGTTGAGGTTCAAAATTTGCACAATACATTAACTTTAGCTGGCGAACAAGATAAAGTACTTTACTGGCCCGAATATTAAAGTTAACCATTGCTATCATGTTGGCTTTAGTAGTTGTCTGAGAATACGAGTTTACCTTCACCTTACCTGTGGGTAAAGTTAGCCTAACTTTACCTGCAGGTAATTTTGAGAATACGGCCCCTGAACCCTCAGTGAGGAACGTGTTCGCCATTTTTTTGCGAAGCCCTTCACCCGTATTAATAAAAGTGCAAGCTCGGCTTTTTATCCTAGCTTTGAGCAAGCCCGGCTTAAAATCCCGGCTTTTCGTATTCATAAAACCAAGCTCAGCTTTTTATCCAGGCTTTTTGGTATTCATAAAAGCTGGGATAAAAAGCCGAGCTTATGGTATTCATAAAAATCAAGCTCGGATTATAATCCCGGCTTCCACGTATATTTTATTGATTTTTTTATTATGAATAAAAAGCTCGGATAAAAAGCCAGGCTTGAGCAAGCCTGGATTAAACAAAAAGCTCGAATAAAAATCCAAGCTTGCGCATAAGCCTAGCTTTTTATCCCGGCTTTTTCAAGCCAGACTTACGGATAGAAAGCCGAGCTTTTTATCTCGACTTTTATGAATACCGGCCCTTGTTTTTTTAATCGTGTCTAAATGGTGTCAGATTATTGTTTACAATTTTTCAGAATCAAAACAGGCTCTTTGACCGGGTTCCTGCCGAACAATTGGCCAAATTCACCAGAAACGTCCAATTTTAGACCAAATTCGAACTTGGCCTTAATTTAGGCGTGGGGTTAGGGCTTAGGCTTAGGCCTTGGGCTTAGTATGGGGCTTAGGCTTAGACTTAGTAGCAGGCTTTGGCTTAGATTCAGGCTTAGCGTTAGGCTCAGGCTTGGCAATAAAAAAAAAGAAATTTTCAGAAAAAATCCTGCCAGCTTAGCCTAGAGAATCGTGCCAACTAAGCCTAGACGATGCCTTAAAACATCGTAACGCACTCAAAACTATCCAAAAACAAAAATTATTCAGCCATTTTTGGCTTCGAACTTTGGCCTACGTTCCCTTCCAAAAACACTGAAAATGCAATTTTCAAGGGGTCATAGGCCATAGCTCAGAAAATCCAAATTTGTGGATAGGGGTTCTATTACAAAAAATGCTTCTCTCAAGGTGCTCTACTCCAAAAAACAGGTCCACTATCCCCCCCCCCCAACTGCGCTTAATCCTGTAATTTTACTTGTATATACTCCCTTGGTTGAACTTTTGTGATACTTGCAGCTTCTGTAACACCTCCCAGCTCCTGCCCAGTTCTTGCCTTGTATGGGAACGTTTTTGCACATAATTAGCTGTGTATATTATGCTGTTTTAGAGGCCGCAAAAATGAAGCTTGGGCTGTCGCTATTTATAGCTGTCTGTGAATGCCTTCTATTGCCAATTCTTGGTGCTCCTGTTTCCAGAAATACAGGTACGAGCCTGGTCACACGGATACGTCTTGCTATGCTCCTTGCGGACGCGAAATTGTCAAAATTTAATACTGTTTGCGTAAGCTCAACAGATTAATAATGCTTATTAATAAAACCTTTGAAATGTGATTGTCGAATTGACGGAATATTTCTGTTCTAATACTGCTGTGTTTAGATTACGCCGATGGAACAGTGTCCCCCGTGGTGGTGGTTCTTTCTGCCGTTCTCGCCATTTGCTGCGTCACCTTTCTGGTGATGTGCACCTGTTGCCATGATGAGTTGTTTGCCATGAAGGTAAATATGTGGTAAATTTTCATCAGCTACCAGTGCAGTCTTGCACGAAGTTTAGCACGAAGTTTATCAATAATTAATTAAATTGATGTATACAGCACTATCCAAGCCACTGTGCCCTAATGTGTACTCTTGCAGATAAGTATGTCTGGTAGCCAGCTAATTATCGGCTAATACTCTTTGTGCAACATTTCAGACGCTAAACGACGACGCCATGAGCACATACAGTGAGCCACCGAATCGCAGCACGCCGGGGACGCCGAGCATGGAGCGCCATAGCATGGAGGGCGCGGGCGCTAGCGTGAGCATTGAGCCACTGCCTGACATTGCGGCTCGACAGAACAGCACGAGCGGGGGACGACCGCATCCGCCCGCGTACCACCACGACGTCAATCGAGGGGTCTATGCTGATGATTGGTTTATTAAGGGTAAGCACTAAGCAGGGCGGGAAGTGTACTCCTGGGCCCCGTTTCAATAAACTCACAGGCCCACAATTGTGAGATTTGTCAGTACTAAATCAGGTGATTCGTAATGAATACACGTATAATTTCATTACGAATCATCAGATTTTGCAGCCAAATTTGTCACAATTGTGCGCCTGTGAGTTTATTGAAACAGGCCCCTGGCATATTTTTAGGCAAAATTTTATGGGGGGGCAGCCCCCCCATGGATGGGGGGCGTCGACAAAAATGGGGGGGGCGCACCAATTTCACGATAAAACACTATTTTTACAGGAAAAAATGGTTATTATACGTTAAATGTTATGTTTTCATACGTTATTATAGCTACGCTAATACTGAATTTAGCCAAAAAGGACTCAAAAACCTGACGAACACGACATTGCTACAGCTAAAAATTCGCTAAAACGTCCTTTTGAAAAAAATTTTGGGATATGGGGGGGCACCTTATCTGAAATGGGGGGGCGACCAAAATGGGGGGGGGCTCCGGACCAAATCCTCCCCCCCACTAAAAATATGGTATAAATATAAATATGCCCTATGGTATGGAATGGAGCACAGTGTACTCTTGTCCGCATACATGTATATATGAGGGAGGGGCCGGGGGGGAGGGTCCCCAAAATTGGGGCAAAATTTAGAAAAAATGGCACTTTTTGGGAAAATTTTGGTAGACCAGGGAGGGAGGGTCCCCAAAATTTGGTCGGAGAGGCCCCCCAAAATTTTGACCCTGTTACATGTATGCTTGTCCGTCCTGGGGAAGTGGAACGGAGTGCAGTGTATTGTTGCCCTATGGCTGTGTGGGCTGAATATGGTAAGCTGGGATGTGCAAATTTCAAATTTGAAGTTCAATTAATGTGTCAGTTGCGTATTCTAGACTGAGTTTGATTGAATTGTGTACTTTTTTGAGTTGTTAACAAAGTTGTTAACAAGTCTAGTGACAAAGTATTTGGTGGTTGTTGCTGAATAATGTCTGCCTTTATTTAGGCGGTACGTTGCCTGAGGTAGCCCGCAGCGACTTGCAGTATGTCAGTGAACTGGGCAAGGGATGGTTTGGGCATGTAAGTCCACCATATTGCTTAAAGCCAGTTCATTATTTTGGTATATACAAGGGCGTAGCCAGGGGGGGGGGAATGGGGGGAATTCCCCCCCCCCGAAATTTTTCCCCAGTGATTTTTTACACAAGGGTCCCCCCTTTGGTTTTTATGGTCCGGCCGGAAAAATTTTCTGATACGTCTCCAATGGACTAAATTTGGCCTAAAAATCAAAAATTTTCCCAAATTTTTTTCTGGGGGCTGCCGCCCCCAGACTCCTGCTACTATGTGGCTTACTATTCCTCGTTATTGTCTTTCATCAAAGCCTATGCATGTATACACAAGTACATTATGCTGCATGTGCATGTCTACACGAGTATATTATGCTATATTTACTTGTGGAATACATTGTCTGATATGACACTCCCAACTTTTGTTTTAAATTTTGTCGGAAAAATTTCTGATACGTCTCCAGTTTACCAAATTCGGTCTAAAAATTGAAAAAATCGCCATTTTTTTCTGGGGGCTGCCGCCCCCAGACCCCTGCAACCTTGTTTCCTTTGGTTTTTATGGTCTGGCCGAAAAAACTTTCTGATACGCCTCCAATTGACAGAATTTGGCCAAGAAATCGAAAATTTTCCCTATTTTTTCTGGGGGCTGCCGCCCCCAGACCCCTGCAGCCTTGTGGTTTAGTAATCTTGCGTTTGTAAGGCGTTTTACGAGTGTTAAAATTCCTAAAAAGTGCATTTTAACCCATTACAAAAAATCGAAAAGTCATTCCCCCCCCCGAAATTTTTTTCTGGGTACGCCACTGGGTATATATATTCATTTCTTTATTATTGCTAATTGTATATTATTAATTAATTAATAGGATTTTTAGTTTTGCTTGCTTTATTTTGTTATTAATTTATTTATTAATACTATTAGTTAATAGGATTTTTGGTTTTGGTTGCTTTATTTCTTTAGCAGCTCGCTGCCGCACTAATAGCATTGTATTATTTTAAGTGCTTGAGTACAGAGTGCATCCTTTACTGGTGTGTTGACTGTTGAGTATAATATACTTTAAAGTGATAAAATTAATAGTGCCATTGCAATAATCAGTATTTGAATGGTTTTTTGTATTCTAGGTTGTGGAAGGCGAAATCGCGAAGCTGTTTGGGACTTCTCGACGAGTGGTGGTGAAGATATTGCGAGATGACATCAGTGGCATAGAGCAGGCTTATTTCCTGCACGAAGCACGGGTGTACAGGTTGGTCTGGCTTGATTATTTATCCTTTATTTATTTATTTTTTATTTAGTATTTCTCGCAGCTGTATTTTAAATTTGGTCGGCCAGAGAAAGCTGATCATTTAGAATAATCTTGTTTTTTTGAGCGTTATTTGTGACAAAAGTGGACCAGAATTAAATATGTGGTGTCATTTGGAATATTAGTACGGAGCTTTTTAAAAATTTTGCTCGTGTCTGAATCAGTTGCAGTTTGTCTGAAATAGGCTCACCTCTTTTTGTGTGAGTGAAACTAAATTCTTTCTGGACATTGAGGGTGGAATGCATAAAAGCATTCTAACGTTAAAACCAGTCTAAGGCGTTCTATTTCAGTATTTAAGAACATCGTAACGAAAATTTGTACACGTATTACATAGGTAAGGATATGAATGTCATCCTTCAAACTGCGTTTAGCAAACCTAAGCAGGAACTGCCTTTATGCTTTATTTCACCACTAGAGTTCGTTTTCTATTCGTTTACCAAATAGTGTTTGTTTTTATTTTAGAGATCTGAAGCATAATAATATTTTGCAACTTCACGGGGCCTGTCTGGATACGGATCCTTATTTGCTCATTTTCGAATTCTGTGCCTTGGTATGTCGGATAATGCGCTCAAGACTCGAGCTAAAATATTTTTATAGAAATTTTTATTTTACTTTTTCTCTAATGTAGTTTTTATAAATATTTGAAATCTAAAGATACACTAGATGAGTTAGGATTTAGGATTGATACAAGGACTTTTACAGCCGTATATTCGATTTTATTGTTGACGTGATTTTGCTGATTCAATGGAGGTAATATATACGACTATATGAAGTATGCATTCAGCCTAAAATGGGTGCAACTCAGGATATTTTAGGTTTTAGCGAAGCGTTCATAGACAAAATATTTCTCAATTATTGTGTTAGCTCGCGAATTTCAGATTTTAATATTGTCATTATTTTCAGGGAGACTTGAAATCCTACCTATTGAATCATCGTGGAGCGCAGGCCGATACACTGATTCAGTCGAACGCTTTGCTCCAGTTTATGCACCAGGCCTGCAGTGCTCTCGTCTATATGCACGAAAATGCATTTGTCCATAAGTGCGTTTAGGCCAAGAGTACATAATAGTGTCTCACTCTTCTTCTGTATAGAGTGAGACACTATTACTACGTACTCATGGTCTTCAGCCAGCCTGTGTTCTTCTATATAGAGTGAGACACTATTATGTACTCTTGTTCAGACTAATTGTTCGTACAGCATACGTGGAACGGGTATCAGTTTCTTTTAGAGCTTTTGTAGCCATCGGGGGCAAATGTAGGGTGGATTTCACGGCGGTGGTTTTAATATTCTATGGTTTTTCGTACGTTTGCGTATGATTTGTACATAAATTCATTACGATATATTGCCCTATTCGCTACGTCTTTGGTAGATTATATATCTAAAACATTGATTTTTGCTCAGTTGAACTTTCAGCAGTAGCAAAGACGTGCTGTGCTGCAGGTTTGAAGTTTCAACTGAGCAAAAACCATGGTTTTAGAAAATTGAC
>JASANF010008455.1:0-10777 GCA_030248245.1 Trissonchulus sp. WLG1_4 | reverse complement strand
GTTTAATAATATTTTAAATTAATGTAATAATACAGAAAGTTAGATTAATGTATAGATTTTAATTTAATATTTTCAGTATTTGGTTATAATTTGGTCAGTCTTTGGTTAATTTTTGGTTTAGTCTGTCGGCTTTATGTGTTAATCATAGGCATAGGTTATAGATTTTTGTGGTTTTGCATGGTCATGAGTGTGTTTTCGGTGGTAAAAATTTGGTTGATGGTCGAAATTTAGTTAACCCTTGGTTATTTTTTGGTCAATTGGTACTGTCTTATGTGTTAATCATCGGCTTGTTTTTGTGATTTTTGTGGTTTTACACGGTCATGAGTGTGTTTTTGGTGGTAAAAATTTGTTTGATGGTCGGAATTTAGTCAGTATTTGGTTATTTTTTGGTTGATATTTTTGCCTTATGGGTTAATCATAGGCTTGTTTTTGTGATTTTTGTGGTTTTTCGTGGTTGTGAATGAGTTTTTCGTGGTAAAATTTTGGTTGATGGTCGGAATTTAGTCAGTATTTGGTTAAATTTCGGTCAATTCTTACTGTCATATGTGTTAATCATAGGCTTGGTTTTGTGATTTTGGTGGTTTTGCGTGGTTGTGAGTGTGTTTTTTGGTGGTGTGGTGGGTGGTGGGTGGTTTGTGATGGTTGTGTACGTTGTGTGTAAGTGTAGGTTGTAAAATTTATTAATTACTTGTTGTTTATTAATTATTACTATTACACATTCATTAGTATTACACAACTAAAATTAAATTACAGCACTTTTTTTTTATTTTTTTTTATTTTATTTATTCATAACAACATATTACGACAATAATAACACAATATAACAACATTACGACAATAACAACATATTACGACAATAATAACATAATATAACAACATTACGACAATAACAAATTACAATAACATAACAATACAGTAATACAATAATACATTAATATAACAACAATTACGACAATAATACATTAATATAACATACAACAATACATTAACATTAAGAACATTAACAGTGTTACAAACAATTCAATAACATAGTAATAGTAGTTTACCATTCGTGAAGATGCATGTGTAAAATCTTGATGTTCAGTTTATTTTCTCCAAAATCGATCAACGCATCTGCAAGCTGACTCTTGTACATTGTTCGGCTTAATTTCACCAGTCCATCGTTGTCGGTGATGTGTACATGCAGGAAATCCTGAGACGGGACATTGGATACAAAGCGTAGAGAAAGCAAATGTTTCAATTCTGCTGATGTAAGTGGTGATCCGTCTTCGGTGTGAACTTGATATTCCACGTAACGAGCATTGTCAGTTGAAATCACTCCTTCTTCCACCTTAACATTAGGCATGTTCTTGTTCTTCTGAATATGGAAAATGTTGAATTTTAGTTGTAGTCGTCAATGCGCCTGGTAGTAAATTTGTGGTATAAATTTTGTAAATACTTACGCCATTTACGACAACGACCATCACAAAATGACACTATAGTTAAAGATTTTACCGATAAACTTAAAATACACGGATTAAGAGGTGGTCAGTCGTGTGAATGTCGGCGAGTAAATCAATAAAAGCCGGGAAGTCACTACAGACAGACATTACTACTACAGCCAGACTTTACTTTTGCTATAAACGCCTATTACCATCATGTTGCTTACAACTACAGCAGTCGACAAGTCCTTTGATGACAGCACGGTGAAGACTTTACATCTAACCATCGGCAATCGACAAGGACCACTGCTAACTCAGGATGATGTCACGGATGTTTTGGATGATCACCTGGCCCGTTGTCAGGAAAATGAGTGGTTACTTATAATTGTAAAGGATATTTATAACAATATCTTATGCCACAAATTTACTACCAAGGGCGAACTAACCATTGACGACTACAAGAAAAAAGTCCTAAAGTTCAACATTTTCCATATTCAGAAGAACAAGAACATGCCTAATGTTAAGGTGGAAGAAGGAGTGATTTCAACTGACAATGCTCGTTACGTGGAATATCAAGTTCACACCGAAGACGGATCACCACTTACATCAGCAGAATTGAAACATTTGCTTTCTCTACGCTTTGTATCCAATGTCCCGTCTCAGGATTTCCTGCATGTACACATCACCGACAACGATGGACTGGTGAAATTAAGCCGAACAATGTACAAGAGTCAGCTTGCAGATGCGTTGATCGATTTTGGAGAAAATAAACTGAACATCAAGATTTTACACATGCATCTTCACGAATGGTAAACTACTATTACTATGTTATTGACTTGTTTGTAACACTGTTAATATTCTTAATGTTATTGTATTGTTGTATGTTATATTAATGTATTATTGTCGTAATTGTTGTTATATTAATGTATTATTGTATTACTGTATTGTTATGTTATTGTAATATGTTGTTATTGTCGTAATGTTGTTATATTATGTTATTATTGTCGTAATATGTATTTGTTGTTATATTATGTTATTATTGTCGTAATATGTTGTTATGAATAAATAAAATAAAAAAAAAAAGAAAAAAAAAGTGCTGTAATTTAATTTTAGTTGTGTAATACTAATGAATGTGTAATAGTAATAATTAATAAACAACAAGTAATTAATAAATTTTACAACCTACACTTACACACAACGTACACAACCATCACAAACCACCCACCACCCACCACACCACCAAAAAACACACTCACAACCACGCAAAACCACCAAAATCACAAAACCAAGCCTATGATTAACACATATGACAGTAAGAATTGACCGAAATTTAACCAAATACTGACTAAATTCCGACCATCAACCAAAATTTTACCACGAAAAACTCATTCACAACCACGAAAAACCACAAAAATCACAAAAACAAGCCTATGATTAACCCATAAGGCAAAAATATCAACCAAAAAATAACCAAATACTGACTAAATTCCGACCATCAAACAAATTTTTACCACCAAAAACACACTCATGACCGTGTAAAACCACAAAAATCACAAAAACAAGCCGATGATTAACACATAAGACAGTACCAATTGACCAAAAAATAACCAAGGGTTAACTAAATTTCGACCATCAACCTTAATTTTACCACGAAACGCGCTAGTGACCATGCAAAAATCACAAAAATCTATAACCTTATGCCTATCATTAACACATAAAGCCAACAAACTAGAACCAAAATTAACCAGAAGACTTAACAAAATTATAACCAAATACTGAAAATATTAAATTAAAATCTATACATTAATCTAACTTTCTGTATTATTACATTTAATTTAAAATATTATTAAATTACTACAACCAACCCAGTTGGATTACCAACCGTTTATACGGACAACTATGAACCGGGCTTTAAATGATGCAGTGAGAAGTTGAAAGTAAGGTAGATGGATCACTGAAATGTTATTCAAGCATTAAACATGAAGTTCAGCTAAATTCATTACGTAAGAACTAAAATAAGCCAATGACAAATGTATACAAACGTAAAAATATTAAGAAAATTTAAATCTATTTCAACAGACGAGAAAAACTATTTATATGTCCAACTCATCTATGACGCCTACCGTATCAGTCAGGCCAGAAATTATTCAATAAAATTACACGTTATCAAAACTATATGCCAATATTCCATTTTGAGCAACTTTTTTCAAGACAAAAGTCCGATAAACTCGACTGAGAGATATTATCCCTTAAGCCCGGTTCATACTTGTCCTTAAGGACACAGGGACAGGGACAAAGACAAATTTTGGTCAGCCACTGTGAAGAATTGACATAAGCGTTTTGGCTAATTTTTTGCATGGGCCTGTTGCTCAAGCCGAAATAACCATTTTACGACTTAATTTCAGGGGGGGACCCCCCCTTAAATTCCGGAAGTGTCTTGATTTCAGGGGGAGTGCCCCCCTCGTTTTAGCACGATTACAGCTCGAAATCAATGGTGCCTTAGTAGTATAGTGGCCGCATCTCACACCTTTTTGGGTGGGGAGCATTGGGTGGGGAGCAGGCGAATTGGGTGGGGAGCATTGGGTGGGGAGCATGCGTGTTGCTAGCCTGTCTGCTGTCTGCTGCTGATTTTTCAAGGTCATATTACTACCTTATAGCTGTTGTCATGGTAACGACATGATCGATCTTTCCTTATGCATGGTTAAAATTTGGTCAGAAAATGGTTAAGTTTTGGTTAATATTTTTGCCTTATGTGTGTGTGTACTTCTCAATCAAAACCATTACTTTCTTTTTCCTGTTGGGCCCCAGCCCAACAGGGTCTGTTTAATTTTGATCTGGAAACCTAACACTGTGCTAGCAAGAGTACATAATAGGGAGGTGTATGACACTCTTCCCTATCCTAGCTAATCGGCCCGGATGATGCTTCTGCCCAAAATAGTCTCACCCTTTACGCCTTGATTTCAGGGGGGGGGTACCCCCCCCCTCGTTTCAGCACACTGCCAGAGCAAATTCGGTGGTGTCTTGTTTTGAGGGGGGGTACCCCCCTGGTTTCAGCACACTGCCACGGTGGTGTCTTGAATTCAGGGTGGGGTACCCCCCCCCCTCGTTTAAGCACGTTACCAGCTCACCACAGAATTCATGCTGGCAGTGTGCTGAAACCAGGGGGGGGGGGTACCCCCCCTCAAATCAAGACACCACCGAATTTGCTCTGGCAGTGTGCTGAAACGAGGGGGGTACCCCCCCCCCTTGAAATCAAGACACTTCCGGGATTTGAGGGGGGTCCCCCCCTGAAATCAAGACGTAAAAGGGCTATTTCGGCCGGAGCATCGTCCGGGCCGATTAGCTGGGATATGGAAGAGTGTCATACTCTTCCGTGCTAGCGTTAAAGTGTTCATGTGCGGGGTGTGTTTTACACTTCTTCTACCGTCAATTTGCATCAGTCACTACCAAATGCCTTGTATTTTCACTGTCTCGTCTTCTTACAGAATATTATTAGTTGTAGTCGAAAATGCAAAAGTTAACAAAAGAAATAGCACTAGGAATCGAAGCAGTCACCTCTTGGTTAGAAAACTAACACACTAACCACTCAACCACAGAGATTGCTGAAACTTTATGCTTTATCATCAAGTAGAACTTGAACTTCTATTTGAACAAGCTCTTTTGCTGAGTGAGAAGTTGTTACATTGTGAGACTTGAGTGTCAATATTCCAAAGAAAATATCAAACGCGGCCATATTTTGCGGATGAAATGATTTTTAATTTCTAATTTCTGTACACATTTTCGGCTGAGTAGCTCCTAAGTCTTTCAAAACAGTAAAAATAGTGAAATGTAAACACGTTTTGAAGTGAAAAAACTATAATCAAAGCTACTGTAATTTTATATAAAATGCAAGTCTCACCGAGATTTGAACTCGGGTCACTGGATTCCAAATTCAGAGTGCTAACCATTGCACTATGAGACTGCTGAGAAGAAGCTGGTAATTTCGACTTATGTACAGTATCTTCAAGTATCATCAAAACTGTATCTTCAAGGGTTGGGGTTGGGTGACAAATCACGAATTGTTTCAAACAGAAGATTGTAAATTGTAGACAGTCAATTCAAAAAGTTCAATTCAGTTAATTATTAGTTTATTAACCTGCAACAAAAAACTGTTTATTGCACTCATTCAAAACTTTTTGCATGTCGCTTTCGCTTATTGCTTCATTCAACGTGTATGTATTTGATCAGCTATATGCGAATTCATAGCAATCCGTATCCCAGTTGGCTCAACTGGTAGTATGCTGTGCATTTGCCGAGCATCTGGTTACGGATCAGAGTGGGGGAGGATCGATTCTGCCACCCATATTTTGTTTGCATTCTATAACAGCTCGTTCCAACTTACAAGCTCCGCCAAGTTGTTCTTTGCGCGATATGTGGCAGTGCGGCGAGGTACCTGCCCTTCTAGTGTTAAATAACACTAGAATTGCGACCAACCCAGATTAACGTAGGACTTTGAAATTCTGAATATAGTATATACGCGGCCCTCTGGGGCCGCGTAAAAACAATACAGTGTTGCTTCTTAAGTGACACAGAGACACAAGTTAAAATAAAAATTCGTCAGTAAAAATTTTTTAAAAAATTTAATGTTAATCCCTATGCTGCAGAGCATAGGAATTAACATTACACTTCACAATTGAAAACCTTTTGACTGAGATTTTGCAGTTTTAGTGGCTGCAAAAATATACGCTTTTTATAAAGACGGAATCAGGTACTTTAGCTGACCCAACAGGTTTACGATGGCCTCTGGCCAATGTGCTTGAAAGTATATGCTTTATACTTACTGAAGCTTGTGCCGCAGACTGAGTTTGTTTAACGCTTATCATCAAGTGCGTTAAAAGCAGCTGAAAACTGCAAATTTGTTAGTTTGCCCAATGAAGTCTCTAAATTAGGTTAGGTTTTAAGGCCAGCTAGCAGTGAAGTGAACATTAGAAAAGCCTTGCAGTGAAGCGAGTTACAGGCGAGTTAGTAGGAAGGAAGCAGTGAAGGCTTAGGAGACGATTAGCGAACCGACAGAACTACAGATAAGACAGCAGTGATTATTAGTGATTATTTGTGACAGGAGGGTAGGTTTGCAGGGACCAAGTTGATAGAAGCTGCTGTCTTGGGGTCGGTATGCTATTGCGACACTGCTATGTTCAGGTCGCTGTATATTGCGACAGTATATGTGCCTCATACACCATATACGTTTTTAGTGTGCAATGAAATACAGTACAGCTCAAAATTAACATCATATGATTCCGGAGTCAGCGTCACTGACTTCATTTTGCAGTCAGTGACTGCAGTCAACCTATTGACGTCACAGGTCCAATGTTACTTCCGGTAGTTTTGATTTTCATTAACTGACTCCGGAATCAGAGTCAGTGACTGCGGAATCAGCATCAACTTAGTCACCACTAACACAAAATATGCTACACTCTTACCTACACATTTATGTATATCCGCATACACATGTAAGCCATTTGAAAAGTGGGGATGACTAATGTGATGCTGATTCCGCAGTCACTGACTCCGACTCCGGAGTCAGTTAATGAATTTCAAAACTACAGCAAGTAAGTTGGACCTGTGACGTCAATAGTTTGACTGCAGTCACTGACTGCAAAGTGAAGTCAGTGACGCTGACTCCGGAATCATATGATGTTAATTTTGAGCTGTACTGTAGCTATAATTACGTTTTTCTTTATGCAAAGTTGAACATAGTTATGTTTGTAGCTATACAGTTCTTAAATACTTCAATACTTGTCACTAGACTCGGCCTAGGTTGACACTACTCCGTTGCTAGCAAACTAGCTCAAAAATGAGATGTTCTGCACCGTAAATAATTCAAAACATAATTTCAGCTGTTAGTATATTGACTAAATACCAAAAAATGAACTTATAACCAGTGATTACAGTAAACTTTTAGCATCAAACTGCATGACAAAAAACTCATCAAAAGCTGTAAATGCTACCATGATACATTAAGCAACCGTCAACGTAAGCGTTAGTCAGTAGATCTGTAATGGTATTTATTAATTTACAGAAACAAGTGGGCCCTTAAAAGGGGCAAATTCCGACTCAGTGGCGCTAAATCATAGTGTCACTTGCTTAAGACATACAGTACTGTGCGTAGAAAAGTTTCCTGTTCGTCGGCGTACGACGAGCTTCATGCCTCGCGAAAAGTGACGAAGCTTCGCAAAAAGTGACGAACGGTGGCCGGAAATTGACGAACAAAAATTTTTCAATTTTACACTTTTTTACATGAAAATGTGTTTTGTACCTCTTTTTACAAAATTTTTGTTCGTCACTTTCGTGAAAACCTTGGTCACTATTCGTGACGGATGAAGCTCGTCGTACGCAGACGAACAGGGAACTAGGGAACTTTTTTATGTTTGGGAAAAATATGTTAGGTGAACTTTTCGAAACAGAGCTATTTGTGTGTTGCCCACTTAGGGTTACTCTTTAGCGCTAAATAATTTTTCACATAGGTATGTGGTCAAATGGGTCACAGTTTGAACTTTGAACCAAACTATAACTTTGATTTCTACCAAAATTATTAAACAATTCATTTTGGCCAGCCAAGTTGCAATGGTGTCAAATTTATTCAGTTGGGTGTAGGACCCTGTCTTCCTACTTCCTAGGCCTACGTGATGGCGGAAAAGCACAAAACTTCATTGACAAAAAAGTTGTGCCTCAGCGCGGTGCATATGCCCAAAATAGGATTAACTGTTTTGACCGAACGAGTGGTATAGGCTGTGATCAGATCAGCAAAGCTCAGTTAGGCTAGGTTTGTGGTTGGACAAAGCTATGTACATACATAGGTAGTGTTTCGGCACGGTTTAAATCTATGATACAATGAAGTCACTGTCTGTTCAGTGTTCATGCACTGCCTGTGACCATGCTGCATTAATACGCAACGCTTCCACTGTACGTTGATCCTGATGGACTGAGTGGCAGGCAGCAATTCATAAACTGAATTACGTATTATCCGACTGCAACCCCGCCTAAGAAAACTTCTATTGGCCTATATGTACGTAAATGCTGCGTGAAGCGATTGGCTACACGTCTGTAACTAATTTACATATTCCGTTTTATTGGCCAGTCAATTTTCTACCCGTCATACAAAAATCCAGACTGTCAAACAATGTTTAAACACCGTAAGTTTAGCGTTTAAAAACTTTTTGATTTAAATTGCCAATTAATAAAAGTAACTAGATGAAAGTTATGCACTGTTGTACTTGACTTGGATATTATTTGGAATTTTTTGCCCTCAATGGCAGAAAAAAGAACTGCTAAAGTTAGGCCTATGCTGAGCATACAGCCTGGAGTGGCTCATAACAGCAACTGTGTACTCTTGGTAATATAAAATGATTGCAAATATTCCGCCTCCAGGCGGATTAAAAAATTTTAGCAAGCCCTTAGAATAGGGAAAAACATATCATGACTGTCAAGAGCAATAAGCAAATGTTTGCTCTTGATATAAGTTAACACAAAACTCAAAATATACTTATATATATATTTCACAACAATTACTAAAAGCGCAATAATTTGAAGTATTCGGAGTACACAAAACTATTTTATGTCCGAAACGTAATATTAGCCACAAATAATTGTATGAGAGCACTACCACAAAAAGAGCATTAGACGAGTACACAACGACGAGCTCTTGATAGGCTTTAGGTGTCAAGAAAGGCCGAGTGAAGCGTTTACTATGGCTGAGTGAACTAGAAATCGAGCTAGAAGTGATAACTTACAAAAAGTAAGCGAGAAGTTGAAAAAAATAAGTAACTATTAACGGAATCGCCATCTACAATAACTGAGTTACATATCAACTCATATATAAATTATGTCGTAAGTGGTAAAATTAATGCAACTTTCATCTGAACTTTATTAATGTTCTCTCTCATTAATGCAACTTTCATTACATAGTTTTGTGTGAATTCTTCCAGTTTTTCAGGGTGCGCCCGCGTAACAATGTTTCAGCCTCTCCTACATAATTTACTTGACAGGTTAAATCCACGATTTAAATACCGTTTGATAGCCAAGATTATCGGCTTTCACGTAAAACTAAAAGTTTTACTGAAAACTTTTGCTCTGGCAAGTTATAACTTAAAGATCTTAGATTGGCAGCAATACCCGAGTGTCAACAATGTACGAGTTTACAATAAATGGAAATTTAGTAATCAATGATCAGTTGCAGAGAATTTAATCAAAATGGAGGCTGATTTTGGTCTTGATAGTTTCAAAAAAAGAAATAAGGTATGTAGCGACTTGTTAAACTTTCACATGTTTATGACGGTTTTGACCATCATTTTGTCATGTCAAGATAAAACTATAAAAAACGGTAAAACTTTTTCTACTATTGTGCTGAGTGCAAAAAACTGAAAGGTAAAAGCAGAAATATTTATGACAGCGTTTTCACTGTTTTTTTTTATTCAATAGTCGTGTAATAATTGATCCGGCCGGATGTACCAATTGATGGTCAGACTGAAGCGGGAGAAATCATTTTCGATTCTTATTCGCTTCCTACCCCATCTTCTATTAAAAATATGAAACCGACATGCCCTCAGACTGATCCTTACTTCTTTAGCCCCCAAAATAGCTGTCGCCCATTTTAATAAAAATCTGAAGTGAAATTCGTGTTAAAACCCTTAGGGGTTGAATAAGTCGGAAAAACGGCATTTTTTGGACTAATGATCCGGAGCCTTTCTATATCACAAAACCAGGGCGGGTCAAAATTGAACGCTTTATTGAATAGGCTAGGTTAGAAGATTCTAGGATGTAATGCCCGCTTCATACTGCGATTTAAGGTTTAAAGTTTATGGTTTAAGTTTTAAGGTTTATGGTTTAAGGTTTAATCGCAAGAATGTTCGAGCCGATATCCAATTAAGATTGGCACTCCTTCCAAGGCACCTAAAACATAGTCGTGTAGTAGCGGCAGTATCAACAGTCGTAGTAACCTCAGTTATAACCATTGTAATAGCAGCCGTCGTAGTATGGGTGGTCATTTTGGCAGAAGTAGTAGTAGGTACCAGTTGTTGTCGTAACAGCAGTTGTGGTAGCAGTCTATTGTAGCAGTGGCCGTTGTCGATGTACCAGTGATTGTTGTTAGTAGTTGTAGTTATAGTAGTCGTTGTAGCAGAGTGTAGCACTAGTCGTTTTGGCAGCATAGCAGTGGTCATTGTCGTTGTAATATCAGTAGTAGAAGTAGTCGTTGTAGCAGCAGTCGTACGAGTGCCGTTGTCGTAGCAGTAGCAGTCGTAGCAGTAGTACGTAGCAGTGGTCATTTCGTAGCAGTAGTCGTAGGAACAGTAGTTGTAGCAGCAGTCGTAGTAGCATTG